>JAODOY010020826.1:0-24934 GCA_025399855.1 Forbesichthys papilliferus
GAATTTGAAATGTTGTATGTCTTACAGTATTTGTATTTTCCCGCTAAAAATGTTGCAATTATATAGTTTAGAGTCTTAGGGGTTGGGGTATGTAGTTTATGACAGATTCAAGTAAATGTTGCAAATTTGCAACTGTGGGTCTCCAAGGGTTAACTATATTAAATTCCACTGGGTGAAAGCAAATGTTTTTGAACACATGGCTGCAATGCATATTTGCAGTGGACAAGCAGATTATAGCCATAACAAATACATGTGTGTGTGTGTGTGTGTGTTTGTGTGTGTGTGTGTGTGTGTGTGTGTGTGTGTGTGTGTGCGTGTGCTCACTATGAATTTGGGCAAACAGGTTTCCCCTAGTAACAGCACACTGTGTTCTGAATTCTGATTGGCTGTAGGCCTTGATCTGGACCAAAGCCGTCTGTGTTTGCTTTCCCAGGGTGAGAGTAACTCTCAGCAGTCTTCATAAAGGCATTGCTTGAACAAATCACTGTTTAAAATACTAAGCAGTGTAAAGGTTTTCCAATATTGACGTTAATCAAGAATAAAGGGAAATACTGGCAGCTGTATGTTGATGAGATTCAGTGTTTGCTTGAGGATCCCAGTTTCTTTCATGAGCCATCATGCTCAGGTAAAAATAATAAATAATGAATATAATATAGAACAATATTTAAAAATCTTTAAAAAGCCCATGATAAGCAGGGAATTCACAAAACTGCAAACACAATAAATACACTCCACTAAAACAGGGTAAAAATCCCATTGATATAACAAGCTTTCTTAAATGTTCTCACTGAACCAAATTTTGCCAGTCAACCTGTCCCAGGTTGGAAGTGGCTGCCTTTTTCCCCAGGGAATGCCTCATTAGCGTAATAATCATTATTATTATTTTTCCCATGATTGAGCAGTCCTAGTAGAATGTTAAATTTGTTTAGTAATAAATAGTATTTAGAGTAATATCGCAGTAGTAGTAAGGAAAAAATGCAAACAGCTTCACAATGGAGTTTCTAACAACCGTAAAGAACAGACAGTTCTGTTACAGCATTTTTGTAAAACGGGACAATTTTTTTTTTTTAAATAAGCAAAAAAAAAATACCCATCTAAAATGTGATTAGAGGTGTAGACATTAAACAAATGAAATCAATAGAAAATGCAAATGTATTTGTAAACTTCACACTAATGATCTCAGACTTCTATTGTCCACGTCCATTCTTTACCCTTTCCCCACCATAATCAGCCTTCTAGTCTGGACCAACTGCACAAATGTCATTGTCAACCAAAGTCGACAAAAATAAGCAATGTCGGAACTCTGCCCAATTTGGATGTCAGATAATCCCCGTCTTTGTTTCAGGGTACCCTGCTCACCCCCCCACCCCACCCATTTTCAGTGGCTGACGTGGAGTTCCAGTGAACGCACAAGGTTGTCTTCCATCTGCTGCTTGTACAAAAGACAAGACAAATATTCTCATATTGACTCACACACAGAGCCATCCTGACTCACCACTTCAATGACCACAGGTTCATGCCATGTCTGTCTGTCTGTCTGGACATGAGAAGTAGACCTAATACAGTGACAAACCATCATACCCGGGACATTTAAGATGTTAAGAAAGTGCCCATAGTATTCTTATTTATTCATTTTATTTATTTATTTATTTTATTTACAGGCCTATGACCAATAACAATATATGTACTTGTTTATGCCAGGGTAATAAGCAACCCCACCTGTGGAGGATTAAAGCTTTGGAGACAAATACATATTAATAACATTATAAGATATAGCCACCGATAAACAGGAACCGCTAATGTATGTTTTACACGCATCCATGAGTAAACAGGCCTACATTTTAGGCCTGGCTGGCTACACCACCCCCATCCAGTCTACTGTATCCCAAAGGTGGTAAATCACGAGTTTGCCAATGGTGTAAAGCCGCCTTACCCGTGTCTTGGCGGAACTGGTGCATGGAATACAAGTCGATGATGTAGGGAGAGAGGCGAGAGTCCACCTGTCCTAAAACAACACTAGCACTCCGAGGGTCGCTTCGGATGACTGCCTCTATGTGATGCGAGACAGCCGGGCTGTACGGCCTCCAGCGTCCGTGTTCGTTCAGCCATTCCCATACTACTACCGCCGATGCTAGTAACATTCTACCCCTGCAAAAGACAAAACGAGACATAGAGCATATCAGCACAAACTGGTAATTTAAAGATATCCTGCTGCCTCTCTGCCGCGCATTCGTATGCACAGAGCCTCTGCATCCATCTTGGACAGCTTGCAAGCCAGATGTGTGTCATATTTTCTCGATGTGTTTTAAAATCAGTGCGGATGTGAAGATGCCGCTAGATGTTGTACCTTCCATGTTCCTGCAGGCGCGGCAACAACTCCGTCCTTTTTATCAGACAGCGAGAACGGAGAGACAAGGCATATTTCCAGGGCACAAACCGAACAGGTTCATTGCATTTTACTCCCTATGCAGATAAGTGACGTCTACTGAAATAATTTCTCTGCCACATTCAAGTTAGGGTGAGAGAAGATCAAAATAAGGTGGGCAGTGCGCACTCAAACGGGGTTATACAGTGAGAGACTCCCTATATTTGTGTGCGGCATTTTAGTTTCCGTTAAAACGCAACACTGTAACGTAAATAGCTAACGTACCAAAGGAAAGGCTACGATCTGAATGTTGGAACGGGAAGCCTACGTATTACTGGTACGGTAGCGCACACGGAGGTCGTTGAACTCGCAGACAGTCTAAACAATTTTCTGTAATTTTACCAATCATATGACTTTAGATCGTAGGCTACTTAGAGATCTGCAATACAGCTAAATTGTTTGCCTACTTGGCAATAATCCATCCGTAAATGTCCAGGGATATGCAGCTCCGGTGTTACGGTTTAAGTGGTGACCATGTTAACTGGTGACATTTCCAGATGCGGCGTAGGCGCGGCGTGTTGATCTATGGCCCGGAATGATAGTGTAGCTGACTGTGGCGATGCCTGTTCGGCGTTGTTTGTTGACACCGCAGCTCGAATGCAGTTCGACTACCCAGTTCAATTAGGCTACTGTGCTTTCTTATTATGGCATTGACATAGATATTGGTTCATCCGTGATTTACCGAGCACCTCAACATCACTCAAGGGATGAAGAAACCAGTGGAAACAGGTTGGATTCCTCTACCCGACGAAAAGTGTTGTTGTGAATTCCGTACAGAGCTAGCATGCACACGACCACGCCCAAAAGAGCTAAAATAACCAATCACAATCGAGCAGGTTTTAATTCAACTTACATTTTCCTCCAATGATAAATGCCGTTATTGTTGAAGGCGTTTTACTAAATATTTTACATTATCATTTATTATTTAGCTTACCTAATATATTTTACTCATGTAAATTCAATTCTAAACATATTTTGTAGTCAACATTACGAAATATGTAAACATCAAAAACTTAAAAAATGTGGAGATGCCGGGGATTGAACCCGGGGCCTCATACATGCGAAGCATGCGCTCTACCACTGAGCTACATCCCCATTGGTATCGGTTTTAAGAAACAAGCAATAATAGTTCCAGATAATTTGTGAAAAATATGTAGGTATATTATGTTATACGATGTTAAATTATATTATATCTTGTTATGTAGGGCTATGTGTAATGTGTTTATAAACTATCAAAGCACTAGACATAGCCTATAATTGTTTTATCTCTGGACATAAATGAATTCAACACAGACGCATCCTATTAAAAGTTTGACTTCTTAATGGCATTTTGAAACAAGTTTAAACAAGCAGGACAAAAGAAACATATTTCGCAAATTCAAGAGCAACAAACAAAAGTAACAAAAGGCAAGCCATCATTCAAACTGCTTCAGTCTTCACAATAACCTATAATCCTAATACCTAGACCAGTTGAAATTCAACATATAAGGCAGTTTTGCAATAGTGACCACTTGGTGTCAGCCTCAGCACGTTCAGTTCATTCAGAACAACGTAGTAGGCCTATAGGCTAACTGGGCCCTCATGTTCTCACAACACTGTGACATGATTGTCCTGCCGCTCTCCTTTCTTCGCCTCGTCTTCGGACCAGATGGCACTTCCAGAGAACTGCTTATTAAGGTCTACCAACAAACCTTTCTGGTCACACGCTTGATCTTCGTCTTCGCTGCTTTGACTGTTCTCCTCCTCCTCCTTCTCCTCTTTCTCCTTCTTCCCCTCTTCCGTACCCCCCACCGCCTCCACAACTAGCGACTCTCTTTCACTGCGGTCGCAGCTGTGAGAGTCTCCGGACTCGTCCTCAATGCCCTCCTCGTCCTCGTCCTCCTCCCCCTCACCTCGTTCACCCTCATTGCCACTGCCGCCACTCTCCACATTCCCCTCCTCGTCGTCGGAGTGCACGCTCTCCTCAGAGTCATTGCAGGGCCACAGGCGGGTCCCCAGGCGGGCCTCTATCGCCCCGACCGCGCCCCTCGCACGATCTCTGAGCCCCCCCTCCTTGTAGACCATGCGGCGCACCGTGTACTTTCCGTCTGTGTCTCTATTCAGCTTCTTGTACAAAAATATCAGCAATATCACCAAGAAGACGAGTGTGAAGGACAGGATTAAAACAGTTGTATTCGCCGTGGAATTGTTCGTGACCTCCTTTGTGTCAGACATACTTAGGCCTATAGGTCTAGTAGAGAGAGAGAGAGAGAGAGAGAGAGAGAGAGAGAGAGAGAGAGAGAGAGAGAATGTGATTAGACATTTATTGTTGCTAAATAACGTTGATTAAGGCTATATTGCATAAACACTTAAATTACATTTGAAATTCAAATATATCCTCTTCAAAGGCACTTTGTGGCTGAGGGCCACATGTTGCTGTAATTGTTTATTTCTGTCAGTGACCAGGACAGATTTAGTCTGCCACTAAATAGAATGCTATAAAATAGCTATATACAAATATAAGATATGCATAAGGTTAATGTTAGGCTATATAGCCTATGCAATTAGGCTAAATATAAAATGTAGGTTAATAATCCCTTAACCTGAACCACGGCCACCGACAATGGGGGGAAACGCAGGTCTGTTATCGCTGGGATCTAATGTAGTTAGAGGACCCTAACTAAATACCCCAACTAAATAAGTTGAAATACTTTGTAAAAAATGAATATTTGTCAAAGTTTATAGTATTTGTGAGTAAAATAAAATCTTGTTATTTTTTTCTTTCTATCTTCATCTATCTCGAAATCAATTTTACTTTGCCCACTTCCTATAATGCAAAAATATTTGGTCTTTTGTGCTATGGTTTGCTGCAGTTCCACATCTGGACACATATTTTCATTGGAAAGATGTGTTGAGCTGTGGAGTTTCTGTAGGCATATATAGCAGTTGCTTTTATCAAAAGCGACTAATAATTAGAACATTTGTCAAAAGATGGACAAGCAATCTTGTAAGCAAATAATATGTTATTAAATAATAACAGCATTATTTTATGAGGGGTAACACATTGCCAATGTATTATCAAATCTTAAAAGATAATTACTAATAACATAATGCTTAATTTCTAAGAACAGGAAAGTCAATATTTATAGGATTAAAATTGTCATCAAAAAAAGTTTTACTGGATAAGGTCAAGTTTATTTGTTTTCAGTGGGTCTTCAAGATAATTTCCTGTCTCCAGGCCCAAGAACTCTCATTAAGTTTTAAAATATAGAATATAGCCTACCAGTTAAGTCGTGCAATTGGAGCCATTCACAGGAAATAGCTGTGAAGGCTCTGATAATGTGAGAGTTACTTTGTGGTTTGAATAAATGACTCGCAGCTATAGCAGAACCTGGTTCTCATTTGCTAGTTTCCTGTCTATGCGATATTGCCAACCCCACATTTTTAAAACATTTATGTGCTGGTATAATGCATGTTTAACATGCATGGGAAACTTACTACTAGGTTAACTGTAAAAAGTTACACAAGTTACTTGTGTAAATATCACCAGCATGGAAAGGAACATTGTAAATAAATCTGCAATTTTCAGTGAAGACAGAAGACCGTAAATATGGATTCACATAACTTTGGGTTAACGTAACTGGAAGGAACTACAGTATAGGCTAGACACCTGTTTGAATACATCTGCCAAATGAGATAAGCATTCACATAAATCATGTAGCACGGACTAACAGACAACAATCATACTCACTTGACTGCTGATAGGTGTTGCGGATAGCAAACACAAGCCTATCTCAGGGAAGGTTGTAAGTGTGTGGTGTTAATGTTGAGAGAGCTTGAGTGACACAAAGAAGCTGTGATACATAAATTATGGTTTCAGGTGTGACGTCATCTATGGGGTCAGCCATTCAGGCATGACATATATTTTATCTTAAATGTTAAATGTCATGGCAGAAAATGTAAACAAATAACCCAAGATGAAAATGTATACTTTCTAATAAAAACTGTATATAAAATACACCACATTTCTCAGTACAGTACAGTACACATGCAACTGGTAAAATATAATAATTAGAAAAATATATTGTAAAATAAAAAAAAAGGCACAATTCAATGTTTAAAATTTAGACAAATCAAAGATAAACATTGTATGCTTTTAAATTACAGCATTGTTCAGGTTTTAAAAAAAAGCATGTAGGCTCCACATTGGCCACATCCTGTTTCATTTGACAAGCAGCCAACATGAAGTTACTGTCATGAGCTATTTACATTCTATTTTGTAATTCATCAAGGAATAAATAAAGTAACATCTAATGAAACGGTGCAGTTTTTATATACTTGCTTTCTTTGTATATATCTTTATCCAATGATGAAATATTAATGTTACTAAATGTACATTTAGCAGTGTTAATGGTTGGTAAATAATAAGGCAGTCCATAAGCACAGAAGATATTGTTTATTGGGTTTGCACAGTGAAGTCTCATGACCTATTAGGTTTACACATTTTAAAAAAGGACAATCAGTGCATAAAGAATAGGAAGAACTCAAGGAATGCAGAAATAAGCCTGGTGTGGAATGTTCCAATGGTTAGGTCCATTGACCTGTTGGTGAGGTAACATAAATGCAAAAAAGGACCACAAATATAAACACATGTTGTGGCCCTTTTTCAATAGAGCAGTCACTGAGCAGTTTCTCACACCAATGTAACAGCTGCCTTTAGACTATTACATATTCACTTAGACCCGTTTAACATATGTACTTCCTCTTTCTGTACTTAAGATGGGATCCTTATCCCCTAGTGTGTTTGTTTTTGGCAGATGAGCATGAAGGGTGTGGTTCACATTTGTGTCTTAATGCATTATACCGTTTTAAGCCTGTAGCTCTAACTAAATGTTTGGAGGATAGCGACTTTGTCATTGCTGAGCTAAGCTTGTTTATCCCAATCATACTAACATGAAACGTATTTATTTATATTTTTAAACATTTTTATTGCTCTGCGCAATGATGATAAATACTACTTAGCTAGTCTGCATACCTTTGTAATTGGCTCCTGGCTGAAAAACATCTTTCTAATTCAAACACAGAAAAGTAACTACATACAGTATATAATGTATACTGAAGGATGTTTGCAATAAGTAGTTTGCTTAATTAAGTCGTATCCAAAACTTTAAATAAAAATGATTATTTTGGAGGGAGTGTGATATTTTAGTCTAAAACCACGGAAGTAAATAAAGCTCAAGCCGCATTATGTATCATGTTTACCATACCATCACAATTCAGCAGCTTTATCTACCTGGTGAAATACCTAGTTACATCCGGATACATCTCTACAGGTGCTTGAATGAAAAAAACAAAAAAAGAAATACAATGCAATTATGCCCCCCCCAATCAAATTAGTATGAGAGATTATTGTTGAATCCTACACTTTATTTCAGGTGTTCATTATTGGCCCATGCCTCAATTTACACTTGGCAGTGGTGCCATTATAGCACATCTTAATTATTTTTTTTTTTATCAAAGCCCTTTGAAATTAAGAAACATTTCAAATCATTTAATCAATGAATAGCAAACACGTTTCGCAAACCTTAAAGCTGCAATTTTACGCACCGTTAGAAAGACCCATCACTTCAGTCCAAATTGAGTTACATAAAGACGAAATCACTCTCACCCTCCCTCACTCTATCTCTCCGCGGAAAACAAATTGCAATCTCAATTTCGTCGCTACAGTGGATGAGGTTCTAGGCATCTCTGATAAACAGTTAGTCACTGACCTAACGCTTAACTCAAACCGCTTTGGGTATGCTTGATTCTCTAGTAAGGCTAAGGCTATGGAGTTTAGTTAAGAATGCCCTCGGAGTGAAGCTATGCTCCCGACCGGCTCACACGTCTCCGTCCTCGATGCGAGCTAGCTGCTTCTCCAGGAGCTCAATTCTCTGGCTCTGGGCGAGCACCACCATGCGCAAGGCCTTCATTTCCGCGAGCAACTCGTTCAGCACGTCGTCCTGACGACGGGGGAAAAGAGATACAAGCGAGGGAGACGCGTGAACACCGTGAATTTGCGTACATGTGAAACATAAACAGTCAGCTAGCTAGCCTTCCCTAGCTCCCTCCCGTTTCTCACTCACCTCTTTCCTTGCTTTGTCAGACGTGCCGTCCGCATCTTTAGGCACCCAGGGCTGTGGCGCCGCTTCCTCCGTCTCCCTGGTGACGAGCGAGGCTGTAGGCGTGGCCAGGGGTGTGGCCGGGGACGTGGCGGTGGGCGTGGCACCTCCAGAGCCCAGGTCCTGCGACACCAGCTTGGACCTGGCCCGGAGGGGGTCTTTCTGCTTGGAGGGGGGAGCGGAGTACCCACCACTCAGAGACACCAGCAAGGGAGGCGCGTCCTGCCCGGCTATCCAGTCCTCGGCCAGCACAGAGGGCTCCACGCTTGCAGTGTCGGGGTACAGGTCTCCCTGGAACAAATCTGACTGGAGAGAGAGGCGTCTCAGTACAGGATCACTTCTGACAAGGATGCAGTGGTGAACTCCATGCTGTGGCTGTGTGGTTTGAACCATCGGCGCCATCCAAACGTGTCAAAAACACCCTCAACTACCCTGGCTGGCCTGGACAGCTTTTAAGTGTGAGTCGTGGAGTCGTGGTGGACATTAGGGTTCTAGGGGCACCAATGTAGTCAAGGGGTTAGCGGTATTGATCTGCTCCCTGTCCAGACACGTGGTGCAGATGGAGCATGGATTCTGAACAGGACCAGTGTGATGTCAAAGCCACACTACAGAAATACAGAAGTGAAATTAAAGTGGGGCTGTGCGTTGTCAGATTGCTGCTGTAGGCAGTTCAGAAATACATGCAAGTGATATTTAAATTGACCACCCTATTGCGCTGCTTTGAGAAGCCCTGTCCAATCAGTAGAGGCATCAACTAAGCGTACATCGAGTCGGGCCTCAACGCTTCATTTGGACTTCAATTTATTCAGTGACAATTACTCAATGTGCACAATAATCATTTTGTCATAACGTTTCAATGGACTTACTTTTCGGGGCACAGTCATGGATATGGGTTCGATTTTCCTTTCATGCAGTTTGTAGAACCTGCGGAAGGAGGAGAAATGAGCCATTGGGCGACACAGATGGTACAGATCCAATGGGATCCAATGGGAAGCAGGAGATCTGATAACGCCAGCGTACAGGCATGCTGGAAGAACCTGCTCACCTTGCTATTTCGCACTTATTCACATCCACGCCTCTTTTGCTGAGAAAGCCGGCTCCTCTCTGTGGCTCCTTGCTGCTGTAGAGGCTGAGGAAATGAACATACGGGGACTCGTCTGTCACTTCAAAGTACCTGATGGTGCAGTCCCCCTGAAAAACAACAGCAAAACAACATGGCGGAAATTCACGAATCGCAGATGAACAGGACGCATGCTCTTTAGTGCTGTAAACAACGCAGTACCTTTCCACACAAGTAGATCATGTTTGTGTCAGGGTCATAGAAAGGCATGAGTACTCCGTTACTCGTGTCCATCTCCTGCACTGTCATTGGTTCAGACAGATCGTTCTAAAAAAGGCGGGGAAAAAAATGTGGTTTTGTTCGTTTGTACAATTTGCCATGCACAGTTACAACTTGTATTTTGCATCCTTTGAAACAAGTTCAGTGAAGGTTCAGACGTACCGAATCCCACAAGGCCATCTGTCTCTCGCTCATACGACTGAAGCCTGTAGTCAGGATCTTCCCATCCGCAAGGAAAACAGCTCTCATTGGTCTGGAGCCATCATGGACCTTCTCTCGCACCTACAAGCCAGTTATATGAATATAGAACAGTTGTGTGATAATGACTGCTTCTGCACTGCAACAGATGTCTCAACAGAGTTGTCCCGCTCCATTGGGACGATTGCTTTCTCACTGCAAAACAACTGCTCTAGAGTTCACAGTAATATAATAGTATACTGAATAAAACAAAACACTTGCTTTCGCTCCCATTTTTCCTGAGTTTATAAATGATCTAAGGGTGCTTTCACACCTGGCTCATTTGGGCAGGTGTTGCATATCAAAATGCTGATTAAACACCATGATTATTGCACAGGTGTGCCCTGGGCTGATCACAATAAATATAAGGAAATACCACAGACGCCATATCACAGATTTCAATTTTGAGGAAGCATGCAATAGGTCTGCTTACTGCATCCAGAATGTCATTTTTCAAGTTAAACCTGCTCATTTGAGAATGGCCTTCTAGTGTGATCAGTCCAACCATGTGCAACAATCAAGATATTTAATCAGAATCTTGATATGTCACACTTGACAGGTTAATGAATATCTTGGCAAAGGTGAAGTGACGAACACAGATTTTAATATATTTGTGACCAGATTTTGAGAGATACTACTGTAAAAAATTGTTGTGCATAGCTTAGAAATAGAGAAATAAAAAACAAAATGCATTATATTTCGATGTATAGTACAATGTGTAAAATATGTAAATATATTCCAAGTCACCTTGAGCACTATACCCCGTCGCGGGTCAATGATTCTCAGGGCCTTGTCCTTGCAGACGGTACAGATGGCACTGCCATCCTTGTTCCAGCACACGCCGTAGATCAGGTCAGGGTGGACATCACTTAACTGGTATACAAGCTCCCCGGATCCAACGTCCCACACACACATCACATTATCACAGCCTGACAGAGGGACGACAACAGTTAGCCACCAGAGCAGCTGTCCCAGAGAAGTCAAGAATGACATTAAAAAGTGCCATGTACTGTATGTCGCTTCAACATTAATATACGTAAAGACATAGTGAAGTAATTGCACCATGAGCATAGAATGACATGGAATAGATTCACATTAAAACACAACAATTATTATCAGTAACAAAATGTACAAACTCACTCAATCGTCCTCACCAAACTGGAAAAGGGAAGGAGAAATTCAGCTTACCGGCAGTTAGCAGGATGTTAAGTGCTGTTGGGTGCCAGGCAAGGATCCCCACTCTTTTACTGTGGCCTTCCAGGGTCATTATGGGCTCCGTCATTGGACTGGTCAAGCCTTCATCTGGGATATTCCACACCTACAAACCACAGAAGGCTGAATACCAATGCTGAATACATCTGCCAAGTTTATTTATATAGCACCTTTCACAGATAAAACCACAAAGTGCTTCACAGTGCTTTACGTAAAAATGGAGATATACAAGTACAAAGACAACATTTTTACAGTAGACAAACAGAACATAACGTGTCCTAGCAACCCTAGTTTAATTAAAAGCCTGTTTAAAAAACAGCGTCTTCAACTGTGTTTTAAAAGATTCTACAGAATGTCGTTCACGTAAGAACACAGGTAAAACATTCCACAGCCTACGTGCCACTGCTTTAAAAGAACGGTTCCCTCTGGTTTTAAAATGTGTGTGGGGAACCACCACCAACGTAGAGACTGTTGCCACAGTGGAAAAAATACAATGTGCATATGTGGCTATGAGGTAGACCCTGGGGTAACATACAGTGTAGTTACGATCACATTCAAGCAAGCTAACAAAACGCGGCCCTCTCTAATGTTTTATCTAAAGTAATTGGTTTCAACTTGTCTCAATACTTGTTCTATTTCAGTTCTACTGACTGCCAGAGGCGGTGCGTTAAGCACCTGCGTGTCCATCGCACGCATGTGCAGGTCGAGTGTCTGTACCAACAAGGTCACCTGTGACCTGGGTGATGTGTGCCCTCTGCCCCGGTACTAAATGCACGTTCACCCAGGAGACCCAGGTGACCTCTTGGCAATGTTCTCGCGAGAAGTCTGAGTGACTGCCAAGCTCTGGCGGTCATCCGAAATTCATAGAACCGCGGTTACATACGTAACCATAGTTTTACACAGTGTGTTTAGAAATATGGAACTTTACAGTACAAAAAAAGTACAGTAAGTCATTCTGGAGCAAGCTTGTTTACACCTCTCCACTCAATGCCATACTGTAGAGCGCTCACTCAGAAACTTGGAAATGCATTGTGAAGGCTATGGTATTGTCAATGTGTGGTCTGCACCACTTTCTTATACGGAGTGGAGTTCCTATATACCGCATGGAGATATTTAGTTAATTTGACAATACATTACAATTACCTACCATACCTTTAACTGCATTTTATTTTGTATAATTTTTATATACTGGTACTACCACAGACTTTTGGAACTATAAGAATCTGAAAAACTGTAATTCAATATTGACTTATTAATTATAAGTTTTTGCACAGCAAAATGTATAATTAATAATAATTATAAAAAATCTATTAATTTTATGATAAAATGTATAATACAATAAATAACCTTAAGCAGAGTTGCAGGGTACCCTAATGTATTATGATATGCATTTTACCTTGACAGTGTTGTCCTCTGAAGCACTTGCAATAATGTTGTCGTCGTGTGGACACCATTGGATGTCCAGTACTGCTGCGGCATGTCCGCACACAGTGGGAGACGACTGGTCTATCCTGCCGCTCTGTGGGAGAAACACAGCAGGCAACAGCTTAGTGATATTTATGGTGAATGCCCTAGTGGTTAGAAATGTTGAAATGTTGTGTTTTGTGGAAATGTTGGGATCTTGGGGCGCTATACGCAACACCAGGGTAGTCTAAGCATAAGCATACGTATTATACTTCATACTGTATGATAGATAGCCAGACAGTCGCCATACCTTACTAATTGGCAAAACCAGGAAGGCTCCGCCACCGCTCGCTTCTATGATGACAGCGACGAATTTGGGGTTCACTGCACACAGCTGACTGTCCCACGTTACTCGGGACACACGAACATCATCAATGCATTGCTCAGCCTTCCACGCCTGGGCAAAGACATGACGAAACTTGCTCTGTCTGACCACGCCTCTTCGAAAGGACATAGCTGGAAGAAATTTGTTGACACCATACAATAGTCTATAATTCTAATATCAAAAGAACTTTGGTTTTCGTATGGCTACCACTTTGTTGCGATACGTAATCGGCTGTAGACTATTCAAAAGGGACATATCCCACAGGGGAAATCCTACATTATGAGGATGTTAATTGATGGTTTATTCAAAACATCAGGCAAATGTTTACTGCTGGGGATGTTCAAAAGTAGCATATAGCTCAATGCACAAAAGATCGCAGCCTGTCTTATACAAAACATTGTCGAAAAGGGGGTTGGGTAGCCCATAAAGTTGACTTACGGGATGAAAGACTTAAGTTGTCATATCATGCTATAATTTATTAAGTATTCGGTGCGGCCTTAACACGATTCAAATCCACGTAAAGCACAATTTAAAGACTAGAATCAATTGCCGTTTTAGAAAATAAAATACGCGTTTTAATAGGGCCTGGAATGTGAGTTAACAAAGGGAGCGCGTTACGCTCTCTGATTCTAAATCTGACAAAGGTAAACAATAGCTGAATCCTAGTTTATATTATTTTAAAATAAAATACTACAATACCTCGGTTCGTAGCAGTTTCTTCAGAAAAGAAACGTAAATGGCGTGAGGAAGTGCCAAATAAAATGATCCGCCGCCACCAGCAGTAACTTAATCCTTCTCTTCCCTATTTCCAGGAGACAGCAAGCGTCGACCTGCTTTGAAGAAGCGCAAAAAATGTCGCACGCGTTATGGCATGCACCTATGATGAAATACGGGCATTAAAAATCTTCCGCCTTGTCCAATTGCAATTATTATCCAGGTTGTTCAAGAGTTAACCGTGCGCTGGTGTGCAAAACCTAACCTGGGGGAGCATGTCCCCTGGTAAACGTCAAAATGTTCATCTAAATTAATAGCTATATGGGAATGCGATGGTGGGAGATGCTGACAGGGCGCACTCCTTGTCCGTGTTGGAATAATTACTGTTGATGGGACTGGAATCCTAGACACTTCCGGCCAGTACAGGATATGCCCCATGGACGAATTGGTTGTTTATTACATCGATCACGCAGCAGTCTCATCTAATTGGTTTGTGTTCCGTTGAACAAAGGGCAGTCAGCAGGACACCAAAAGCAATGCAATACCCCCTGTCAGAGTCCTGAAAGGGTCGGTTATCGCGTTTATACTTGCAACATAGGCCTACAGGACACTAACCGAGTTCGGCTGTAAAACTAGATCGATGGAATTTAATTATAGGCCTGATCGGAAAGTAGTATTATCTATCTGATTGTGAACACTGGAAAACTAATAATTAGGTTTATGCATTTGAATGCTAATACAAAACTAACCTAAATAATGTGACGACATCGCCCCCTGGTGGTTTAACCTTAGTGAGGACTATGGCTGTATAGTATTTGCAACGAAAAGTCAGTGTTTAATTTCAGAAAGTCCATTTAAATTCGTATCCTATGCAGCAAGTGGCTCTCAAATCCAACAAATAGGCTACACTACGCCTGTGTGAGTTGAATACATTTTTGGTTATTAGGCTATAGCTACTTATAGCCTATTTGTGTAGGCGGAGTGTGGCATTAAAAAAAAATAATAGCCTACAATAGGCTATTTAGAATTTGTTAAGTTAATAGATACATTTCATACAAGTACTAACTGCAAATAAATATTATGCCTATTGTGGGATTTTAACAAGAGCGTTAGCATAGCAGATTTAAATGAGAACCAATCGCCTTAAAAACACATTTCGGCCGCCACCTATGGTAAATGTTTTAACTTGACCAGACTATATATAGCCTATATGCCATATGTCATCACCAGGTTATGAGGGTAGCGTACGTGGACAATGACTTGGACTCGCGCGTTAGCAACAGAAGACACCAAGGGCTAGTCCAAGAGATAGTTGGCCAACCATGTTCGATGACATTACAAGGGCGATCCTAATGGAAATACTAAAAAATTAGTGAAATTAAATGCACTAATAACAACAAAAATATAAATTTCAAATTAGTAACTTTTTCTGTAGAGCAACAGGTGGCTCCGTGGCGCAATGGATAGCGCATTGGACTTCTAGGTACTCTCTAGCGAGGTGATTCAAAGGTTGTGGGTTCGAGTCCCACCGGAGTCGATTTTTTTTTTATCAAGTTGTTTCATAACCACATTTTTGTGGTTTTACTGCTTTTTTACATAGTTCTGAAATTCAGTTAATTGAAGATAAATAATTTTTCTTTCAGATATCACTGAATACATCGTTTTTCTGCCCAGTTAACCGAAAACCAATCCATATATTTTACATTTACAATGTAAATGTACCAGACTTGGTGACAATTACTGTCACAATTTGATATCATGAACTGAATAAGTAAGCCTGGCTAATTTTTACACATTTTTCTCTCATTTTGAAAGCCGTCCGATTTTCACAATAAGGTGTCAGAAATTATAGTGAGTTTATATTGACAATTTATTATTATTATTATTATTTATTTATCTTTTTGTATTATTGTTATTACAATATATAACATTTGTATTGTCTTAGGGTTCGACTGGTAACTGGTATCTCGGTCACTCAGCATTATGTCCTCCGCTGGGGAAGGAATAACGGACCTTTCGAGCTGTGACCGTTTCGACACGAGATGGAATAGTGTAACATCGGGTGTAACTAACAAGCTAACACTAGCCTAGTTATATGTAGCTAGCCTTAGATTTGTACGCTGTACCATGTATAGAGCAACCTAACGTGGAGTGTACATATAATTGTATAGCGTTTTCGATCGTACTGATGATACTTGGTGCATTTTATAAATATATTACTCCTGTCTTTAGCGTCTTCACGTTTATTTATTTTATTTTATTTTATTTTATTTGAACTGCTCGCTAGCCACCCAAGCTAGTCAGCCTATGGGTGTCAAAGTTGCCTGATCTCACATTACGGACACGTCAAGGTAAACAGAAATCAGCTAGTCGAAGAGCTAACTTACTACCGGTACTGCACTATAGCTAACGTAAAATACTCATATTTTTGTACAAGGTACAGTACTCCAATTAAAAACTACATTTTAAACTGACGAGGTGCTACAGTACCGTACGATATCCCCAATGTTAATATATGATACTGTAATGGGTACGCTCATTTTAAACTAGAGGTCATTGTCTTTACACATTTTTGGTTTTGTGATGTCAATACGAGAATCATTGTTACAAACTCGTAATAACTTGGTATCCTAACACACCAGTCGTTAGGTGACTTTTGTCGTGTTAAGTTGTCTTTACGGTACGCATGCTTCATGTAGCATAAAGTACACTTGATTTTGCAAGTTGATTACAGTATGAAAAGTTGTCATTCATTTTAAATTGTATGATTTGCGACGAGCATACTAGACAGTTACGTTTTTGATGTTTATTTTTATTTTTTATATACTATTTTATTACCTTTGACATAAGTATGTGTATGTCTGATTGAAACATCAAGTATTAGTGATGACGTGTGCAAACTACTGATCTGATGATTCTTTCCCTCTGACTAACGTCACGCACTGAACGGTCAATATTGTTCACGGCCAATAATCAATATAATCAATCATAATCAAGGTTGTGATAGATGATGTATTAACTCTTCAGTATGTAGGCTATATACAGGTGCATCTCAATACATTTAAAATTGTGGAACATTTTTATATAATAATTTCAATAACACAATTAACAAAGTGAAATAGTAAAAGTAATTCATTTGTTTGAATCTTCTTGATGATTACAGCCTACAGCTCATGAAAACCGTAATTACAGTTTCTCAGAAATTTTTAATATTGTGAAATGGGGCAATATTATATTAAATGGTCTCTCGGTCCAGTAGGCTTCACAATTGTGGGGAAGACTGCTGACTTGACAGTTATGCAGAAGACAGTCATGGACACCCTTCACAAAGAGGGAAAGCCTCAACAGATAATTGCTAAAGAAGCTGGCTGTTCAGAGTGCTGCATCCAAGCATATTCATAGGTAGTCAAGTGGAAAGAAAAGTATGGTATAAGGTGCACAAGCAACAGGCATAACTGGGAGCCTTGAGAGGATTGTCAAGCAAAGGCCATTCAAAAATATTGGGGGAGCTTGGAGTGGACTGAGGCAGGAATCAGTGCATCAAGCGCCACCACGCACATATCAAGGAAATACGATACTACTGAACCAGAGGCAACGTCACAAGTCTTACCTGGGCTAAGAAGATAAATTATTGGTCTGTCGCTCAGTGGTCCAAAGTCTTCAGATAAAAATACAATTGGAACTTAATGTGGCAATCAAGGTTCCAGAGTCTGGAGCAAGAGTGGAGAGGCCAATCCAAGTTGCTTGAAGTCTAATGTGAAGTTTCCACAGTCAGTTCTGATTTGACGAGCCATGTCATCTTATGGTTGGCCCACTGTGTTTCAGTCCAGAGCCAACTCAGCTGTCTACCAGGACATTTTAGAGCACTTCATGCTTCCTCTTGCTGACAAGCTTTATAGAGATTCTGACTTAATTTTCCAGCAGGACTTTGCATCTGCACACACTGCCAAAGGAACCAATACCTGGTTAAATGACCATGGGATTACTGTGCTTGATTGGCCAGGAAACTCACCTGACCTGAAACCCATAGAAACTTTATTTCTATGGGGTATTGTCAAGAGGAAGATGAGAGACACAAGACAGATACATGCAGACGAGTTGAAGGCTACTATCGAAGCAACCAGTGCTTTCATAACACCTAAGCAGTGCCACATGTTGGTAGACTCCATGCCACGCTGCATATATGCAGTATTTAATGAAAAAGTAGCCTCAACCAAGTACTGAGTGTACACAATACATTTTCAGAAGGCCAACATGTCTGTATTACAATTCATTTTTTTCACTGGTCTTATGTCATGTTCTAATTATCTGAGATACTGAATTTGTTTGTTTTTTCTAAGCAATAGGCTGTAATCAAGATTTAAACAAATAACAGACTTGAACTATTTCACTTTGTGTGTAATTAATCCACGATTTGAGTTTCACTTTGTCAATTAAATTATTGAAATTACTTAACTGTTCCACAATATTCAAATTTTTATTTTTATATATATATATATATATATATATATCACTTATACAGTGAGGGGAAAACATTTTGATCCCCTCCTGATTTTGTACATTTGCCCTCTGAAATTATTACTCTATATTTTTAATTGTAGGTTTATTTGAACAGCAAGAGACAGAATAACAACAAAAAAATCCAGAAAAATGCATGTTGAAAATTATATAACTTGATTTGCATCTTAATGAGTGAAAGAAGTAGTTGACCCCTCTACAAAACATTACTTTGCAAACTTTACAAAACCCTTGTTGGCAATCACAGAGGTCAGACAGTTCTTGTAATTGGCCACCAGGTTTGCACACATCCCAGGATGAATTTTGTTCTCACTTCTCTTTGCAGATCTTCTCCAAGTCATTAAGGTTTTGAGGCTGACGTTGTCAACTTGACCCTTCAGCTCCCTCCACAGAATTTCTATGGGATTAAGGTCTGGAGACTGGCTAGACCACTCCATAACCTTAATGTTCTTATTCTTTAGCCACTCCTTTGTTGCCTTGGCCGTGTGTTTTGGGTCATTGTCATGCTGGAATACCCATCCACGACCCATTTTCAATGCCCTGGCTGAAGGAAGGAGGTTCTCACCCAAGATTTGACGGCACATGGCCTGTCCATCGGCCTTTTGATGCGGGGAAGTTGTCCTGTACCCTTAGCAGAAAAACATGTTTGATTGTGGGGATTGTGTTCTTTGGGTCATAGGCAGCATTCCTCCTCCTCATGGCAAGTTAAGATGATGCCAAACCTTGATTTTCTTCTCATCTGACCACAACACTTTCACACAGTTCTCTGAATCATTCAGATGTTCATTGGCAAACTTCAGATGGGCGTGTACATGTGCATTCTTGAGCAGGATTTCAGTCCTTTACTTTGTAGTGTGTTTGCTTGGTGACCATTGTCCCAGCTGCCTTAAGATAATTGACACGATCCTCCAATGTAGTTCTGGAGTGATTCCTCACCGTTCTCATGATCATTGCAACTCCATGAGGCGATCTTGCATGGAGCCACAGACCGAGGGAGATTGACAGTTATTTTGTGTTTCCTCCATTTGCGAATAACCGCACAAACTGTTGTCACCTTCTCACCAAGCTGCTTGGCAACGGTCTTGTAGTTCATTCTAGTCTTGTGTACGTCTACAATCTTGTCCCTGACATCCTTGGACAGTTCTTTGGTCTTGGCCTTTATGGAGAGTTTGGAATCTGATTTATCACATTTTTGACTTGTGTTTTACTGGACTTTTTTGTTGTTATTCAAATAAACCTACCATTAAAATGTTATGAGGATAATTTCTTTTTCAGTGGGCAAACATACAAAATCAGCATGGGATCAAATACGTTTTCCCTCACTGTATGTATGCAGGTCTGTTTATGGTTGACCAGATCTATAACTGATTTTAGGGGGCTGTAATGTCGGAGCCCAAGACCCCCACTCCAGTCCCAGCTGGGGACACATACAAAGGCTGGGTGTTCAAATGGACAAATTATATCAAGGGATATCAGCGGCGATGGTTTGTCCTAAGCAATGGCTTATTGTCTTACTATAGGTACGTATTTCTACATCAACACACCAGTAGAATTCAAAAAGCATGTTCACATTTAATGTTAGTCTTGAAATCAGGGCAACATATGGTTGTTGCCATTTCATAATACAAGATCCAGTCCTTATTAATCACAACCATGCTTATTTATTTGCTAAATATACTTTTCCATAAGCTTATTATAGGAGTCATGGGATTTGGAAACTATACCAGTGTCAAAACACAGCTTAATGTGGTAAAGTCATCTTTGAGTTTTTAGAGGCATATCAAAGGCGAGTGGGTTACATTTTTAGACTGCTTCAGTTCCATTTCAAGTTAGGGTGGCCTAATTCCATGTGTCTTTTTAACTGGCAGAACCCAGGCAGAAATGGGCCACACATGCAGGGGCACCATAAACCTGGCAACAGCAACTATTACTGTGGATGACGCCTGCAATTTTGTCATCTCCAACGGAGGGGCACAGACGTATCACTTGAAAGCAAGCTGTGAAGTGGAACGCCAGCGCTGGATCACTGCCCTGGAACTGGCCAAAGCTAAGGCTGCACGCATGCAGGCGGAGTCAGGTAAAAGGTTGCCATAGTTATTTCTGTATTGTAAACCCCATTTGTTTGGTTCGTTCAGAAATAAACAAGACTGTTCGACTTATAGTAGCTTTCTGTCTGTGTCAAGTGGTTTTCACCACGGCCCTGTCCCATTACCAAAAACAGGACCAGCAGCATGTCCTGTGATTATTAATTGCAATAAGATAAGTGAACTTACACACGGAAAAAGAGCGATTCTTTTGCCCCAACATAAGTATATACTGAGAAGAATGACTGACTTTGCCTTTTAAGACAGACCTATCAGGAGAACATTTACATTCACTCAATGTACGCACATTGGGTGAGGTATGGCACAGTGTTTCCTCTAGGTTTTTTTTTTTAAAGCAGTTGGGGAGAACGTGTAAACCTGGGTGGTGAGCGCATGCTTACGAAGGTGGTCGGAGTGGATATCAATAGTTTATTTAAAATAAACTATTGGGTGGTGAGCGCATGGGTGGTGAGCACATGCTTACAAAGGTGGTCGGAGTGGATGTCAATAGTTTATTTAAAATAAAATGTATTTAAAGACCTCATGTATGAATGTTTTGCTTCTATATTGGAGGGGTATTGATGTTTCGGGGGACGGGGGGTACTTACCCAGACATTTAACACTTAATTTCCTGCATTCTGGTGAATTTCAAAGCACCAGTTTGTGCCTTTTCTGCATCAATGTATGGTAAAGGTATCTTTATATAGGCTAGAGAAAAACAAAATATAACTTAATAGAAGGCAGTAGGCATAAAGGCTCCTGTTGATCAACTTCTCAATTATTATCTATTGTCCTCCTCACGATAGCTCATAACCTGTGTTTCAGTAAGATTTCTATTCATGTTAAAAACGTAATGCATTTAACTTGAGCCTTTCCATGTCTTACATCGTTGGCAAATTAGGCTAGTTTACTGAGGTTTATTGAAGTTACTGGGCTATGTGATTCACCAAGGTAACATTGAAACTATTAGCTGGAAGGATGATTTGACAAATAGACCAACAGAGTAGCCCAGTAGTAGTCTACCAGCGCATACGATCAAGAATTAACATAAACGCTGTACCACATGAAGAACAATAAACGCGCACAGAGAAGAGATGAGTTACAGTTGTTACGTTACGCTGTAAAAGGTGATTGACACATGAACCAACAACACAAATAGCCCACACTCAACAGGTGAAGTGAAAGCATTATTAGCTTACTGAATCAAAGTCCAGTGGGTAGCTGGGGTGTGTTAGATTTATTGTTTCGCCAAAGTTTAGCCGAGGTAGAACACGCATGACAGAGCACCGTCCCTTTAACCGACAAATGACTACTTAATTAAATTGACCTTTTTTTCTAGTTCTCCTGTAATGTTGCTAATTTCTGCTCTGTTTGTCACTGCCTGGGAAAATTCTGTAGGCTACTCAATCATACTGGGCTGTGAAACGCATTGTTGCATTGTCATATGGCTATGGAATAACATATCAACTAGGTATGACACAATCCAGTTTTTTCAGTCCTGATACCGGCACTTTGGGTATCGGCCGATACCGAGTACCTATCCGAGTCCAGTGTTTTAAGTTAAGTTGCAAAGTAAATGAAAGCCAATCTCTATTTTAGGACTTGGCTGCATTTTAGAAACCTGCTGCTGATAGTGTGGCCTGGGTAGGTTAGACATGGCTGAAGCTTGACAGTAGACTTGCACGTGTAAATGTATTTAATTGGATCAGCCCCATGGATCGGTTAAAACTGTCCAATTGTCACCGTTACCGATCCAGCTATTTAAGTCAGTATCGGACCGATTTCCGATCTCAGTATCGTATCGGTACCATCCTTTATATCAGTTACAAATCAGTCATTGGATCTCACCCCGAGAGAGCGCAATCTCACTTCTCACTCCTACGCCAGCCACGACGCAAAGGGAGCATCTATCGTCTTCAAATTAGAGCTGTCAAAATAATTGGTCATTTCGATTAATTATACAAACGCGACACAAAACTTTATGCAGATTAATCACACTGATAGCTCCACCCCCTTAGTTAATTTAGCTAAATCTGCAATCACACATAAGCGAATGGAAAAACTGGACAGGCAATGGATCGTGCGAAATGCATGTCTTTCCGTGCAGAATGCGGGAATTGCAGGATGTGACACACACGGAAGTTTGGTTGAGCGATTGTTGGAAACATATAAACAAACATCATCTTTTTTTACAAAAGCAAGTGTTGTTTCGCCACAATAAAATGTGTCGGGGCAGTCTGTAGTCATCATTAGGAACATTGTACAAAACCGAATGATTATACCTAAGCTATGTCTATAGTTAGACACCGCAACCAAAGTGTCCTCCATTCCACCCTGCTTTGCTAGGAAAACTACATCCAATTGCAGCACCGTGGGATCGACAACCACACACGTGTCCTTGCTGTTAGTTGAGGCTGAAAATTCAGCTCATCAGCTCATCTGTGTTGAACTGGACAAAGTGATCTGAAATCTGAAAATTAGATTTTGCTTTGGGGAGGAAGCAATGGTTTTATCCGCTCTCGTATAATGGAAGTGAACGGGATGCAAATACTGGCTGCTGTCAATTTTGCGCATGTGTGACAGCGTGATAGCCTGTGCTGCGGAGAATTAACAGTGTAGGAGAGAACTCGTTTGACACGGACAAAACAATTGTGAGCTGTTACTGTCAAAACTATCCCGAGAGGCTGGACCCTACTTTTGGAGACAGAAGGACCTGAGATCATTTTTTTTTTTAATTCTGCTATGTAGTATAATTATTAGGGGTGTAACGGTTTTGAAACAGAGACTGATACCATCGTCCACAGTTTCGTGTCATCTGCACACACTCGCCCCCAACAACAGGCAGAGCCTGTTAAGCTCTTGTATGCGTTGCTACTGTAGCAAAACACATTTTTCATTTAATAATTAACTCTAGATTAGAACCACTGAGCCTTTCTCAAAACAACACCAAGTCTTTTATAGGAACTGTTGGAAGTTTTATACTGGGCGCCTAGCAAGGCTCCGTAAGGAATCCTGCTTTCAACCCTCGCACCACCGGTTTGCTGTTTTTATTTCTTTGCCCGGCTATTTTTGCTTCAACAAAAGATATTTGATTCACTTCTCTGTTTACAGCGGATCCTCGTCCGTCTGTAAAATGGCTCCCGCGAGCTCTTGAACTTCGGTTCCTAGTTATTCTTCTATTTATTCCAACGCGTCCCTAACCAATAAACATTTGTCCAATACTCACAAACTGGTAACTCCCTTAGATGTGCGATCTAAATTTCTATGTTCATTTTTGATACAAGCTTTTGCAGCCCTTAAGCTTCCTTTTAATATATTTATCTTATTTTAATAATGACTTTATACAATTTAGTTTGAGACTTTTGTTATTTTTGCTATATCTGGGAAGGGAACCCAGACAACTCATGAGCTGCCACAGAACACATTAAGTTATAACACAGGCTGAACCTAACTCCTGCGCGGCATCTAAATAACTCCCTCTCTGGAGATTTATTACCAAACTTATTTCAACATATTACTCATATACAACAGCACCATCATCCAACATGGTACTTACACTTCACCGACTCACTGGTCTCACAAATGAAGATAAAATTCAACTCAATTAAACATTGCACTCAATGCGTTAGGATGAAATTAAACATAATTTATTTTATCATTTCAAAAACATAAAAATACTACTTGAAAGTGGACAGCCCATGAACCTTTTCAGTGTTTGAGAGTGATGAGGATCTAAACTTTTATTAAATGTAAAGTAAAACTTACAATTCCATTCGTTCTTCTGCTGATTTGAAGAAAGGTAAAAACAGGTTTACAAAAATTGGACAGGATCTTCTCTCAATATGAAAAGTTCGCTCAAGCGCGCCTATTGTGCATAAAAACATGCCCTTCTTATACAATTTTTCCATCAAAGTTTAACCAATTAAAACAGTTCTGTATGTCTGCCCCACCTGCCGTTTGAAGTTATCTTCCCTCTGGGCAGTCTGCCAAATTCTGACCACACAGTTTTAATTATTGCAGCCTCCTTCCTCTATATTTCAGTGTCAGCTTGACATTCAACTTTCCTGTGTGTTCCTCAGCCTGGTACTATCTATGCAGTTGGAGTTCAAATAGTTTTGTTAGCAATACATTACTTGCCCACAATGTAATCCAAAAATGGATATTAAAATAAACTTGAGTCTTCTGATCAAATGACTCCTGCCTACTAAGTCCTACTGGACCCAAGCTTGGGATGTCCGTGTAAGGGTTCCATGTCCAGCCAAGGACCCAGGAACGGTTTCTGTAAAAGTATTGATCAATTGTACAACCAAATGGAATGTTTCCCAGAAAAAAAAAAAGAAAAAAAAAACCTAGTACTCCTCACCCTGTAAAGTGTCTTGGGATCAGGATTTTAGTATTAGAATTTCCACGAATACTGTAATTACAAATGTCAATCATCAGGCTTTTACTAAGGTCTTATTGAAGATTAGGTAATTC
>JAODOY010020845.1:0-24929 GCA_025399855.1 Forbesichthys papilliferus
ATTACACGTATTATCTTAAGTTTCACATTTTCCTGCATATTAACCCAGTAGAGCCTGACTCCACCCACTACAAAATGTGTCAAGGAGATGAGGGAGGGGAGGGGAGGCGCTGAGCTCATTCAATAACTTTTGAAAGTATCTTGTGAAATACATTACATTACATTAATGTTTACTGTGTCTCTCAATTCAAGGCTGTTGTATTGATTTCTTATAATAGAGTCCCTTGAAAAGCCCACAGTGTGTCCATTAGAAGCACATGCTTACTAACACTTATTCAAATGAAAAGCTATGTGCATTACTCTTTCTATCTATATGCAATCTATATAGCACTTTCATACAGAACTGCAGTTCAACGTGCTTTATAGAGAAGGAATACATGTACAGTTGTGCTTCCCATAAACAAATACAGAAATACAGAGAAAAAACATTAATAAAAATGACATAACAACTAAGATAAAATAAGAAATATATTAACAGCAGATTAGGCTAATAGACACGTTAGACACAATAGAAACCTTTTCTGTAGCAGTTTAGCAGTGCAGAGCTGTGCAGTTAGATAGCTAAGATAGCTAAAAGAGAAAATATATTTACTGAGCCGGATTTCCTGATAGCTGTAGGTAGTAAGTTCCATAGCTTCGGGGCATTGTTAATAAAGGCTGCATCGCCGATTTTCTTATTGCTCTTACTAGAAACTTTCAATAAACCACTCTCAAATGACAGTGTTCTGGAGGATATGTAGTTGACCATTGCTTGAGCAATATTGTTTGGTCCTAGCCCATGTGGCACCTTATATGTAAGGAGAAGGACCTTTAAATCAATTATGTGTGCTACTGGTAGCACACAGATGATGCCTCACTCTCCAAATGGGCATGAAGCCAGTGTGCAACATCCAATGAGCTACGGTTACGACTCCATGACTCTGCCTGCTCTGTGTGGACAAAGCTCGACTGGCGACTGTAACCCAACGCACGGGCAGGCTGCATAGACCTGCCAGCCAACCCCCCTGCACCCATACATCACTGTCTTCCCTCCATTGGCTCACAGCCAAGTGAGAGCCAATCAATAGCAAACCTCGTTAGGATGCCAGTGAACAGCCCTCAGCCATTGCTCAGATCAGCAGTTAGGGCTGCCATGAACTGTAGTTATACCCCACACCTTTGCTCCTCAAATGACGCATTATCACTGCCTGCAGTGCAAACATTCACAATATATTGTGTTACAAAGCAACAAGAAGAACAAGATATTGATTTAGAATGCCCACACATACAGTATATGTATCAAGATACAAAGGGAGCTTAACCGCATTAAGATAGATGTAAACTATCATGTAACATACTTTTTTTAGCTGTATACATAATTGGTATTAGTGCTTATTACAGTATGTACATGGAGTTTGGTATCAGCAAATTTCCTACCTAAACTTTCAGACTCCCTAACCACCTCTCCGTGAGAGCTTTGGTCTGCAAACCAGTTCAAATATTTATTGCATATATTTGACTGAATAATATATGTGTTTGGCACGTACATGTACGCATCATTCAGCAAGCTCCCTAACCACTTAAGAGTTGATAAATTACATTGTTATTCTTGGCAATCTGGAGATGATATTGTCAGGTATACTGTACATTTGCAAAACACCATCAGCAGATGGTTTGAGTGTAGGGGATACATTTCAGTGCCTCAGCTGAATGGACTCTGAATAGGACATACCATCTTTCCATACAGCCTGTGGTATTTAAGGGATTCTGTTGTCCATCCAAAGTAAAGTGGCTTTGTTTCATGTTGGCACAAAGAGGGATGGCGAAATGATATAATAATTTTCTGTTACTTAGAAATCAATAATGAACAGCATGGCACTATCCATGTTTACCACTTTTTTCTATATTTCCCCTTTCTCTCTCTCTCAAACACACACACACACACACACACACACACACACACGCACGCACACAAACGTGTTTCTCTCCAGCAATTGTGAGCCATAATGATTTGCCACTGTTATTTTAAGACACTTATTTCTTTGTGAAGTTGAGGATGACCATGGTTTTGGCTTCATACATCCTCTTTGGGCTGGGCATGCACACATAATGATGCATAGACATTCTACATATCTGAATAAAAAGTCTAGTCATTAGTGGGGGTAGTTTTATTGTTTGGTTCATGTCGATTTAGCGCCTCTAAACAGTTTATATTTTTCTTATCTTCCTGAGAGCTGTCTAAAATCCATACATCCAGGGCACATTTAAAAAGCACGTTTAATCGATTCCGGTTCTGATTCCGATATTTCTGGGAGAAGAAATACAACATATTTTCAACAAATAACTTTTAATTTGGGCTGGATCATTTGTCTTTATTCACTTGTCTGTTTGTTCTGCAAACTCGGTCATCATTAAAGAAAGTGTAGGCTTATTTGCTGTCATTGATCAGCTATGCTAATTCATTACATTTAGCTGTGTTGACTGGATGGTGACTGTGAGCTGAGGGAAAGTCATCACAACCACTGTGGTGCTCAGGAGTGGAAGTCAAAGCAGCATGAACCCCTGCAGACTTAGTATCAATCGCACTTGAGAATGAGTCTTTCAAAATAACCACCACTATTAATACTAGTTTAATACCCATGCGTTTTAAGCACATTGTAAGAGCTCCAGCCTGTTTGATTGTGTAATGGCTGTGTGTGGTTCCAGTGGTCAAAGACCTACCACACGCACACACAATACATTTGAAGCACGGCCTATTAGTAAATCATATAGAGGTCTATGAGACAAAGGCTTAAAGGTTTTAGTCAGCTATTGTAAGCTAATTGTAAGCTAATACACTACTACACATATAAAATGTACCAAATATCTCCTCGCATTTTGCCATCTTACTGTTATCTGTGTCTGTTGGAAAAAAAAATCAGATACTTCTATTCTTATTTTTATTCACCGCTCACATCAACAAAGCCGTAGTATATTACACTGCTTCACAATTCTACGCCCATTAGGATGCAATGACTGCAAACAGTCCCCAGTGGAGTGGGTCCAGCCCTATTCACCAAGTAATGTTTGGGTCTGGTAACGCCAGGCTAGTGCTTTACTGTGCTAAATGCAAATGTGTCTTTCCATCCATGAAGACCTGCATACTTTGTGCTTTAACACCGGTACACACACACACACACACACACACACACACACACAAAACCTTAGAAAGATAAATGTACATGTGCACAGTGTCACATATATATTAACACACACACACACACACACACACACACACACACTTCTGCAGAGACAAAATATTAAATTATTACTGCACATAGAGTACACACAGACACTCATTGCCACAACCCCCCTGACCTCACACACACACACACACGCACACACACACACACACACACACACACACACACACACACACACACCTCCAACTGTAGCATGCACAACTGTGCATGAGTCTGACAGCCTGACTTCCCAGCGCAGCACGGGGAGTCTGTAATGTTAATTAATGGGAGTCGGCAGAGCATGCGATTCCTAATTAACCCCAAAGAGCGTCACTGCAGAGGCACGCAGGAGGAGACCGTCTCCAAACAATGCCCCTGTACGTACTTTCAGAGACTTTTTCTTTTCTTCATTGGCAGCTGTCAACAGCACTGCGGGTCTAATATTCTGTCTGGCATCAGGCTAAATGACATTCATTGGCTTGATCATGTAGCTAATTAGAAAGACGGGAGAGAAACAAAAAAGTTTGCCATGACTCGTAACCCGTGGCGATGATTGAACATGAGTGGACACCATGAGACAAACCTTATATTAGGGCAAAATAATTGTACAGAACCTAACTATCTGTTTAAAATAGCGCCATAGCATTGACATGTAATTATGCTGCACACGTATAAACACCAGACTGTGGTCATTAACATTAAAGGGGTAGTGTTATATCATTATTGGATTTTAACATGCCTAATTTTCATCTGGGAATTTCAATATACAGTACAGAAATGTACACAGTATGTTCCTACATGTGTAGAATATTTTTTTATCACCATGTAATTCTTCAGTTGAAAGGTAATATATCTGAGTCAAATGATTGGACAAACCCATTTAGTTCAACACACCTATGTTTATCCAAAAGGTCACAGAATTACAGAGGAACCTGTCAACTGTGTCTAATAGTACAAACCCATCCCCCCTCCCAAACAAATGAGTCACACTCAAGCTACTTCCACTCAGCTTGCCACTCATTCAGTCTATTTGCCCCTCAAACACTGTGATGGTTCACAGCCCAGACATGTTCTCCCGCCACCGGCTGCAGAGGTCGAGCCAGATACTACATTTGTAATACAAGGAAATACAATAAGTCACCAAGCAGAGCCCTGGGGGAAGAATGTCAGAGAACTGTTGCTGCAGATAGCTCTCAAGCCCTAGGCTGACATTGGCAGCCGTGATGATAGCCACATGATAGGGTTTGGCTCAGGCGCCAACACAGACAAATGTATGGGAGGATACTGCTCAATTATTAGAGCATTACTATCCAAGTGTATTCATCTCATGTTCTTACACGTGTTATATATGTGTTGGCAGACCAATGGAAGCTGACATTTGATTATATCTTTGGGCTCCTTTTTATAACGTTCTAAGCGCATGGTCTAAAGTGCAAGATTGGATTTAGGGAGTGTCCAAATCTACGTTTGCAATTTTAACTGTCAATTATTTTAATGGCTTAATAGCAATATAGGCCGCCTTATACATTATTGTTGGCCCAGCAACTACATATTTTACACCAAATGTGCCGTTTTTCTATACGCCAAGGGGTCCTTGGCCTGAAAAGACCACTGGTATAGAAGACAAGAAATATTTTTACTTGAAATCGCTTTAAAACACGATAGTTCATAGTTCAAACATTTCACTGAGGCACCATATGCTTATACTGTATATTAAATTGATTAGAATTAGCCAATTAGAATATTAGCATAAAATATTACTTAATTAAAAACCCCATTTGCACATACTGTAAAATAATACTTCCCCTGGTGTAGCGGTGTATTCTGGATGATTAGCAGGAGCAGGAAACCATTTGTCATCATCGAATCTCAAAGTACTCCACAGCAAGGATACGAGTCAGACGTGGGACTGCCCGTTGAGACCTCAGTGTATTATCTGGTTCATGAGGCAGGGTGTTGCACCAATTCAGCACACAGTGAAACAACCTGCTGTATTGTTTTAGGAAATCCTACAGTATCTTCAATAACCATTTAATTTGACTGATACATCTACCATCAGATACAAAGATAAATTACATGTGCAAAACATCATGCATCATTTGCATTATGCCACCAAGTGTACAGTGCCAGAGAAAAGGCTTCGGAAAAAAATGTCTGTTTACTCACGTCACAATGTAAGCAAATTACTTCATACTGCAAAAGGAGAAAGATGGCTGTACATGAAACATTAAACAATTTCCAACAAATTATTTTGTAAAGATATGTATGTATTTATTGTTTAAGCCATCTAACACAAATACAAAAACATACATTGGGTAAGATATATTGTATATAAAAGCAATAAGATACGCATAAATTCTCCAATATTTATAATATAAAAATATAATTAGTTAGTAAACAATTAGCTACGACAAAGCACATGCTGTTAACCAGAGAATAATTTGCCAAGCAGACCTACACTCTGTTTCTCTTTCAACCCCTCTTTGCACTTGGACCTGCCAAATACCTTGTTGTTATCCATGTTGATTGAAATCCATTCTTTCACACTTTTTTCAAAATAATTTTCAAATATTTTAATTATTGCCATGTCAAGTCATACACAGTACAGCGTTACTGCAAATTAACACAGCTTGGTCATTTGTACTCAGATTCACAGACACTAATTAAAAATTATATATCTGAAATCATAATATTTATTTTTCTGAGAAGCTGTCACGCTGACGTCCCACAGCAGGGCCGCACGCCGTCCCCGGAGTACTGATAGCTGATCTGCGACAGGTGGCAATCAGGGCCTCCCACACCTTACTCCCATCTTTATATGCTGTCCATTTGTTTGCCCCCATTGTGGGTTGTTGTTTGTATCAAGCTGTGTTTCATGTATAGTTGTCATTAAATCTATTTTAATTTTCATACCTTCTTTATCACGCCAGTTTGTTACAGAATATCCCGACACTCTTTATCACTAAGATCGTTGTTCCTGGCTGTGTTCGTTCATTTGTTTCTTTTCTTTTTCCCTTGTGTGGAGTAGGATGGACCCAGCGGGGAGTGGCGATGGTGAGAAGGACCGGCTGTCTGCGTTGGAGGCGGGATACCGGTCCATGGAGGTGAGTGTGTCACGGCTGATTGAGGCCGTCCAACATCTCATGGCCGTACGCACTCCCCTTCGTTGGCTGACGGACCGGAGACCCGTCGCGCCCCGGTGAGTAAAGTCAGAGGGGCCGCTACAGAAAAATACGACGGCAATCCGGAGCGGTGTAGGGAGTTTCTTCTCCAGTTCGGGGTGTACCTGTGTGCAGAGGAGCAAACGGACAGGGAGAAGATCTCCTTACTGACCTCCTTCCTCACTGGCGCGCACTCTCCTAGGTGACTGTGGTGTGGGATAGCCAGGACGCGACCATGTGGTCGTACCCAGGTTTCCTAACCCGGTTTCGGTCGGTGTTGGACCATCCGGAGGGAGAGAGAGAAGTCGGGGAGCGGCTCCTCCGGCTCCTGCAGGGTAGGAGTTCCGCCGCGGAGTATGCCTTGTCGTTCCAAACGCTGGCAGCATCCAACGGCTGGAACGATCCGGCTCTCCATACCGCCTTCGGACAAGGGTTGCAAATGGAGGTACGGATGGAGCTGGCATGCGTTTTGGGGGATCTGCCGCTTGATGCGTTTATCGCCAGAGCAATTGCCATAGACGGGCAGCTCCGCGAGCGGGACCGAGTAGGTCGGCCCACCCCGCTTCTCCCTCACGGATCGAGCACCGAACCGGAACCTATGGAGCTGGGAGGCGTGAAGCTCTCTGCGGAGGAGCGGGACTGCCGGAGTCGTCGAGGCTTGTGCATGTACTATGGCGAGGGGGGGCATCTCCGCAAGGATAGTTCATATACCAAACCACGTTCTGCCAAGGGGGTGAGTACTACGCAGGTCCAACCGGTAACGGTGGGGGCGCTAAAACTCCATCAGATATGCAACCCATTCTGTTGCTCGGTTGTGTATCCGGTAGTACTCATTCCCATTCTACTTCAGCCCTGATATATTCCAGTGTCGCGGAGAGCTTCATCGACCAGGCATTGGTGTCCACACTGCAGTTACCAACACGCAACGCAGGTTGAGGTCCCCGATTTCCATCAGGGCATTAGACGGCCGGCCCGTCGGCAATGGGGTTATAACCCATGCCACCGGACTGCTCTCCCTGACCATGAACGGTTGCCACCGGGAGAGACTGGAGTTCTGTAAACGTCCCTCCATCCGATCATCCTGGGTCTCCCTTGGCTACAAAGGCACGACCCACAGATCTCCTGGAGAAGGGAGATCAGGGATGGTCGAGGGCATGCCAGAGGACCTGTCTCCAGCTGCAGTGTGGGACCACCTCCATGGAGAGCCCGCAGAGGGCCTCCAGCCCAACATCCCCGCCGAATACCGGGACTTGGCGGAGGGGTTCTAGGAGAAGCTAGTTTTGACCGTAGCCTGTCTGTCTGAGCTGTGTTGACATCTCACTATCACAACAGGGAAATAAAATCGAATGTGTATGAGCATATATTGTTAACATTGAAGGTTTCTAGTGCTTTTATCACCATACAGTGATTAACGGTGGTTAATGTTGTCATTCAATGTATTATAAACAAAACCAGTGTGCAGTGCTTTTTAATAAAGCACTGAATAAAGCGCCCTGCCAGCGCTAAACTGTGGACACAGGGCTATTTAAATGGTATATTCAGAGATTAATGGGCCATTTCACAAGTGTAGTATAATATGGGCTACAGTAAAACACTTTATTTATGTTTATCGAAAGATTGACATTGCATATAATTAAACTTTCGATATTAGCTATTTTTTCTCTTCTGGCAATGACTCAAGCGCCATGGCACCGGCACAAACGCCTTAGGCTTCTTTAGGTGTTCTGACGTCTGCATTGAAGACATGTTTGATTGTCTGCCACCTATCTAACTCATAGGACACTTAACAGTGTGATTATGGATATATAATTACCAACAGCGTATTAAAACTTAGATTAAGTTATCATGAATGGTTTAACCGTAGTTACCCCATTTGGTGTTTTAGGTCAAATTCTGCGATAGCCTCCAAATGACAACGATGCGCTGACTGGCTTGACGCTTGTTCCTTTAGCTTATATAAAGCTACCTTTATCATAAATGGAAAGGAACGAGTGCTTTGAAATTCACCAGAATGCAGGAAATTAAGTGTTTGACCCCCCACCAAACATCAATCCTCCTCCAATAGAAGCAAAACATACATCCATTAGATCTTTTAAATACATTTTATTTTAGATTTGATTAATTAAATATCCACTGACCACCAGCGTAGCGATGCGTCTCGCGCACCACCCATGTATAAAAGTTCTCCCCCACTGCTTAAAAAAATCCTAGAGGAAACACGGTAGGTTCTATGAAGGTTCCCGTTACTTTGTACCATATAGCTTTAAAATCAGTGGAATCCGTTTAATTTTTCTAAAATGTGATACCAAATGCTGTTCAAATGAAGCAACTACAATATTCCCATGCTGTCAGCTGTTCAAAGTGCATGCTGCATTTTTAAAACTGCTCAGTTTGAACAGATAAATATGAGGATTCCCCACCATTCAAAAGCTACTTTTTCTGGTCCATGGCCATACCAGAAAATGTAACTTAAATACATAACAATAAATACTCCAGTACTTTAACTCAAGAAAAACAGACTGAACAATATTCACGTGTACAGTATTAATAGTAAGTAATCATTAGTAGTAATCATTAACCACAAGTATGTGTACTCAAGTAATGGAGTTGTGTACTTTGTACACCTCTGACTACAGCATAATTAATAATGTGTGACTGACACCAGACAGATGACCTTATAATAAAACAGTACCATATTTACATTCACGTCAATAGCAGGGTTGTTAAATAGACACACTGCTCTAATAGCAACATCATTATTTTAAATGATTTTGTAAATGCATGGCACAGTTGGTAGTGTGTCAATCAGTCAGGCAAAAGTGAAGATAATTGGTGTTCTAATCCTCTTCATCTGCATTACAGTCATCAGGGTGAGATAAAGAGCCATTACAAGGGAACAATCGGCTGTGAAGAAGTCGCTCCATTACCTCAGAGATGAAAATACACCTGATGTATAACCATGTTCTTACAGACGACTTTTAAGCCTAATGACGTTATCTATCTATCTATCTAATCATAGTCATCTATCTAGTCATACAGGCCTAATGACAGTTTGTCGCAACTGACCGTTTTCATTAAAACGCACCGATCCATAAGATGATGTCTGTGTCCACAGGGTGTTGTTATCGGGCTGTCAAAAACATTGTATATATTCATTTGTGCAATCTATGGGCCTCATGTACTAATGTGTTAGCCTCCGTTTTAGGCATCATTTCGTCACACTTTGCGCCTAAAAACGTGGCATTGTATGTACGAACAGCACGCACATGGCTAAAACGCTATTCTGCCTGTTGAAGGAACTTTGGATCACAAGGTGTTTTTCCTATTCATGCATATGCATTCATGGGAGGGTCGAGGGGAGATTGAAAGTGTTGCACAAATAAATGAGAGGAGATGCGTATGGAGAGTGATTACCTATTCTGTTGAATGTATGAAAACTGCAATGATTAGCGCAAAATGGTTTTGCGGTAATAATTTCCCACCTCTGAAAAGCAGGTGTTAGGGTACCGTCACAAATGCGCGAAATCGTTAACTACCATTATATGCGAGCGAAAGGGAAAATAAAACCTTCGCTTCCTGTTGCGAAGCAAAATCGCATCAGCAAAGACGCGTGTGTGACTGACCCCACGGGGCTGCAATTGGATGTAGTTTTCTTAGCGAGGCTGGATGGAATGGAGTTTGGTTATTGCTGCGCCATTGTCTAAATACGTCTACCCAGCCCGTACTCTACAGTGTTCCTAATGATGACTGCAAACTGGCTCTTCACGTTATCCCTTCGCAAATCAACATCCGCTGTTGTAAAAACCGCTGATGTTTATGTCCAACAAGCGCTCATACGAACTACAAAACCAGGAAACAAGAGTTCCATGTGTGACAGCCTGCATTGCCCACATTACGCACGAAAATATATTAATTTCGCACCGGAAGGCGGCGGTCCATCGCCTGCAAAATTTTTCATTTGTGTATGTGGGACTATACCCTTATCCCAATTAGTGCGTTTCTTTAAACAGGGGAAGCTAGCAACGTCAAGATTCATCCAAGCAAGATGACACAGGCCACGGAGAGATGTCCTGGAGGATTTGATCGCGCGCTGTGTTAAAAATAAATGCTTATTCCACTTCTTTCATTAAAATGTTACACACACCCAAACATAATTATTTTGGTCACAGAATTACGCCCGTTATCTGTAGGTTTAACGATAAACAGACAAGAAGGCTATTTATAAATAGGTTGTTAATGGTCGTTAACCTTGTTTTTTGTCTTGTCTTTGCTGTTCCATTGCATTCGGGCACCGCAACTTACGATATGCCTGGAGCATACACTTCTTGCACTGTATACTCCAAATTTAGAGGGCGGGGCCAGGTGCTGACTATGTGAGCAGCCGCAAGTATAGTACATTTAATGTAAAATGCAATGGCACATCGTGCGCACTGGCATTAGTAAGGGCTCCCTGCTGCAGCAAACTAAACTTTTCCATAAGCATACATTAACACTATGTATTTAATAATATCTGTAAATATATTTATTTTACATACCGGTAAATATATTTAATAGATAACACACCCGCCATGACACTTTTGAGCTACCGTATTGGCAACTGACTCGTAGCCTAGGACCTAAGTCACAGCAAGCAACGGGTGGTAAATAACACTTCTTGAGGCAGCACCAGCACGGTGTGCACAGACTTACATGTAGCCTACCTGCAACAGCGGACTTAGACTACACAGGCTGTTACTATACTGGTCCCAAACACAACGGATCGTCTGAAATAATTGATCGGACGACCCAGTGTTTTGGCCAGACAAGCTTATCGACCATGATATATGTCAAAAAGAGCTGTCCAGTTCAAATCAAGTCTTATAACTTCCCACAAAACGATGATAAAGTAAAGTCCGACCATTTTACTGAACAGAATTACCAAACGAAAATGAAAAAGAGAGAGAAAGTACCTTGTAACTGGTTAGATTATTAAGTGACCAGTGAGCAGGTGCATTTCAATAAATGTGAATATTGCAGAAAATTGAAATGTAAAAAAAAATTGAAATAGTTCATGCCTGTATTTGTTAAAATATTCATGCTTAAAGCTCATGAAAACCCCAAATTAAGTAAGCCAATATCAGAAAATCTTCTCCGGGAACCATCACCTTATTGTGGTGGAGAGGTTTGGGTACCCCTATGAACCTGAGGGCTGTGTTGTCTGGAGCCTTGTGCTCCTGGTAGGGTCTCCCAAGGCAAAGTGGTCTCGGGTAAGGGGCCAGACTAAGAATGGTTCGGATAATGAACAACCTATGAACAACCTAAAAATAGAAGGAGTTACTCTGTCCGGAGGAAGCCTAGTGCTCCCATCTGGAGCCAGGCCCATAGGGAGGGATAGCCGACAAGCGCCTGGTGGCTGGGCTTGCCACGTAGCCCAGCCGGGCACAGCCTGAAAAAGCAACGTGACGCCTCCTTCTCCATCCTTTGGGCCCACCACTCGTGGGAGGAACTGAGGGGGTCGGGTGCGCTGTCACATGGGTGGCGGTGAAAGTCAGGGGCCTTGACAGACCAGACCCATGCAACAGAAGCTGGCTCTGGGGACCATCTGGTGGTGAGATGGGCTAAGGGGTGGGGTAAGACTCTGGATAGACCTGGTAAGCCCAAACGGGTAGTGCGGGTGAACTGGGAACGTCTGGAAGAGGCCCCTGTCCATTAGATCTTCAACTCACACCTCCGGCGAAGCTTCTTAGGCATCCCTGTGGAGGTTGGGGACATTGAACCTGTGGGCAATGTTCACTCTTCCATTGCTGAAGCTGCGGCGGAGAGTTGTGGTCTCAATAGGTGCCTCAAGGGGCAGTAAACCTCGAACATCGTAGTGGACACTGGTGGTCTGGGAAGCCGTCCGACTGAAGATGGGCCCTGGGGATTGATGAGATCCGTCCAGAAATGCTAAAAGCTTTGGATGTGGAGGGGATGTCTTGGATGACACGCCTCAGACTGGGGTGATGGTTCCCCTCTTTAAAAAGGGGAACCAAAGAGTGTGTTCCAATTACAGGGATATCACACTACTCAGCCTCCCTGGTAAAGTCTACTCTAAGGTGCTGGAAAGGATGGTTCGGCCGATTGTCGAACCTCAGATTGAGGAACAACAATGCGGATTCCGTCCTGGTCGTGGAACAACAGACCAGCTTTTTACTCTCGCAAGGATCCTGGAGGAGGCCTGGGAGTATGCCCTTCCGGTCTACATGTGTTTTGTGGATCTGGAGAAGGCATAGGACCGGGTCCCTATGGGAGTTAATGTGGGAGGTGCTGCAGGAGTATAGGGTGGGGGTTGTGGTTCGGTGGGCTGGGGATCTCATTGCTGCTTTTTGCAAATGATGTGGTCCTAATGGCATCATCGGTCCATAACCTCCAGCACTCACTGGATCGGTTCGCAGCAGTGTGAAGCGGCTGGGATGAGGATTAGCACTGCAAAATCTGAGGCAAACCGATGGAGTGCCTACTCCGGGTAGGAAATGAGTTCTTACCCCAAGTGAAGGAGTTCAAGTACCTCGGGGTCTTGTGAGGGGACATTGGAGCGGGATATTGGCCAGAGAATCGGAGCAGCAGGAGCGGCATTGCAATCACTTTACCACACTGGGCCAGAAGGCAAAGCTCTCGATCTACTGGGATATTTTTGTTCCTACCCTCACCTATGGTCATGATCGAAAGAACAAGATCACGGGTACAAGTAGCCAAAATGTGTTTTCTCAGAAGGGTGGGTATCTCTTAGAGATAGGGTGAGAACCTCAGCTATCCATGAAGAACCGCTGCTCCTTTGCATCGAAAAGAGCCAGTTGAGATGGTACAGGCATCTAGTAAGGATGCTCCCTGGGCGCCTCCCTTAGGAGGTGTTCCAGGCACATCCAGCTGGGAGGAGGCCTTGGGGAAGACCCAGGACTAGGTGGAGAGATTATTTCTACACAATCGCCTGGGAACATCTCGGGATGCCCCAGTCAGAGCTTGCTAATGTGGCTCAGGAAAGGGAAGTTTGGGGTCCCTTGCTGGAGCTGCTTCCCCCGCAACCCTCTCATATTCCTCTTTACAATATGCTATACATTTTCAATGGGGTTCAGGTCAGGAGAGTTTTCTGGATAATAAAGCACAGTAATCCCATGGTCATTGAACCAGGTATTGGTACATTTGGCAGTGCGGGCAGGTGCCATGTCCTCCTGGAGAATGACATCAGCATCTCAATCAAGCTTGTCAGCAGAAGGAAGCATGAAGTGCTCTAGAATGACCTGGTAGACAGCTGAAAAATTTAAGTATCAGCCTTCGTTTACTCTTGACTACCTGTCACTGTTGCTTCAGGAGTGGAGTTTCTCCTTATTGAAGCTTAGAAAAACATATTTGCGGTCAATCATGTCCCAGGAAAGACTGAATGGCTTAACAATGAGCATTGAATACGGAGGACATAATCACAGCTTTTTCCCAGGCCAACGCATCTAATAACAGAAATTTAACAGTTTGGTAACACTAATAATGTCATGATAGACAGGAAAGCAAGCTTTGCTTGGGGCTACAAAATTGACAAACAGGCCACTATCTGCAGTCTGACTGCGCTCAACTTTACACTGCACTCGCTAACTTACGTACATGAGGCCCTATGTCTTTTACCAAAGCCAATCAAGAAGCAAATAACAGCTTGGGAGAAAATCTCAAGTCAGTCAATAATTAATTCAGTTTACTGTAACATACATCAATTAATCAAAATAAGGAGTCACTGCACATGAACATGCATACACTTTATAAACAGACACATGCTCACACCCTGATACGGTATAACCAGACTCTTACTATCAGCTACTGAACATTAACCCTTGTGTTTTTTCAGGCAGTTATCAGTAAGTACTTTTTCACCTGAGACACAAATAGAAAACAATGACCAAAAACAGGATTAATAAATTTGCTCTTAAAACAATATGCTGTGTTCATATCAGTTAGCACAGACACATCTTGTTTTGTCTTTCATTCAACAAAGCCTATACTTACGATGCCAGACACAACACAAGCTAGCATTTGCATGCAGAGTATTGGCCTTAATTGTACAGTCACGGCTGTGATTATGAAACTACTTTATTCTATACATTGTTAGCCAAACTGCTCCCGCTCCATCCCAGCTAGCATTAATTTACTCTCGATTGTGTTACACATGCAGAAATCTTCACTGATTCTTCACAGCACGAGAAACAAATACATTCTTTCAGATGAGTCTATAGTGCTTTACTGTGCATGCAGGTTTTAGAAAAAAACAACTACCATGCGAACATTGATTTATAGTACTAACCCACATGCTCTAATATGCATGTAATGTACAGTTTGGTATTGCAGTCGTTTTAGAAATTAAACCAAAGAAATGTTCTGATGTCCACCTCTTTGGGGGGCTCCTGGGTCACAAACTGGGATTTACAGTATATCCATCTGCTCCGTGTCTTTCAGTCTACGCCTTTATTATGGTAATCAATTGTGGTTTGCTTTGTGTGAAATCAAATACAGGTATGACAATAAAAAATAACATTTTAAAATTATACAAAATCTACTAAATATGTACAGTAAACTTAAGCGGTGCCGGACTGTACAGAAAAATGAATAATTTCCAGGCCCAAAAAAAAAAAAAAAAAAAAAAATTCCAAAGCCTCCATTTCAGAAAAAAAAAGTCTCATCTTTCCTCGAAATCCCAGCAATCAATCTTCCCTCTCTCTTGTCTGTCTGTTATCTTTTCTCATTCGTCTGGGGCCCGTCGCACCCCATCCATCCACAAACCCCCCCCCTATAAACCTGACTCCAAGCACAGTGCTGGATCTCCTCCACCAGACCCTGAGGTCAGCCTGGGGAATGAGATTGCCTTGCAAAGATAGTGAGACAAAACAAGCGTCACCAGTGGATGAAACACTGACGGACACAGAGGCCTTGCCACTTCCCCGTGACTCCACTTGGGAGTCACGTTGTCAGTGGGCTAGGAGGAACAACGGTGACGCAAACAACAAATCCACAGGATTTGAGACAGGAGGATGGCAGGAGTGTAGGAATGCTATCCATCTTTTCCCTTTGGCACTACTGTTATCTTCTGTCCTCACAGTGCCTTAGTTCACACCTGCTGCAACTGAGTGGAGTTATTTGGTGTCTTTTTCAAATTAGTCCAATTGGTTGGCAGGGATTCGTTTGGGAAGACCTATCTAATTGAAGTGTTTTATGTGCCCGTGTGGACTTGTGTTTATTGGTCAGAGATTTGTCAAGGGATTCTAGCCGTCAGACATGCGTTTGCCTACAGCAAAAATGCGGGTTGATCAAAAAGCGTGTCACTATTTCATTCCTTTTCATCTGGCATTATGAGCTGCTCATGAATAAAGGCAAGCTCTGATGTTGTGGTCCACCAGAACTGCAGCTGTAGATTTGGCATGAATAAAATTATACTATAGTCTCGTTTCTCTAGTTTATAAATGTCTCAACACAGATATTTACAGCTTGTATTCATTTTACATTTTCTAGATTGGTCATTTGATATGAAACTGTAGCAATTGTATCAGACCAAGCTGAGACGTCCGTTTTTTAGCGGACCGTGGTTCATTTATTTGGTTTGGATGTGTATTCACACCTGTCAAAATATGAATTTAAGGAAAAGGTTTGTTGGTGCGCACCAAATGAGGAATGGTAGGTGGGAAAGCACTCTTGGACGGATTTGGTCACGCTTCAATACAATAGGAATATGAAAAGAGAAAAGAAAAGAATCAACAGTTTTGATTTTATCTAATACAATGCACGACCTTGTTTCTTTGAGAACATTATTTGCAGCGATAGAGAAATGTGTATATCGTTCCTCTGTTTGTGAACATACACAGGCATTGTTTAACTTTCACAGAGCAGGGCGCAAACTCATCAGCTCGTCATAAGTGACTCATCTGAATATTAAATATATGCTCTGCATACTGAAGAGGGAGGCAGCTAATGTGGACAGATTAGCTTGCGTCCAAGGGTAATGACAATGTCATATTGGTACTCTTTCATTGGAACAGCTGTGTACAGTAGATTAATAGCTTGATGAGACGCAACTGCAATAAAAAGAAACATGTAATACCTTAGCAGTCCTGAATACCAATACAACTGGCCACGAACATGCAGGTGACGAGGTAATGGAAGGTGTGGGCCTATGAGCTCTGCAGGGGTAACAGTAGAGTGGAATGCTAGCCACATATTGTATAACTCTGTTAACAATTGGTTTAACAAGCATTTCCTGAGACCAATAGTTTTATCATTGAACTCCCCAATCACAGAAGACAAAACAATGCCAAACACCACACGAGAGGCTCAGCCAATCACAGAACAATATCAGGTACAGTAGATTTGGTTACTCACCATTGATCCACTTGGCCTCTGGGTCGTGAATCAAGAACTCAGGATTAAACAGATCCTCCACGGTCAGTTTAGTGTCACTTCCTGTTTGATTATCCACTGGAAATGCAAACACATTCATAGTCACCGCCACATAGCCACTGGAGTGTGATTGTATTTAGTTGTGTTAGTGTACAGCTTGCTTTGAATTGGGCTTGAAAATGCCCCCTATCCCTTTCAAGCTACTTGATATTCTTCATGAAAGAAATGTTATTATTGAATTAGGACTTTAGAGTTCCTTTAGCCCAGTTTTACCTTTTATTCCATTCATATACATATTTCCCCTGTATGCCACAGGATATTCAAATATGAGTTGTCCCGCTAAGAGCATGTCTAATACAGTTCAAACTGAAATAATTGTAATGTGCATGCAATTAAATGTAGTTGATACAGTAGGCCTGCTTTGAAGGAAAATGTCATTAAGATCTTTCGTAACATCGTTTTAAATAATTCACATGTTAATTAGTTGGCTATCAAGCAGTTCACATGTTTAATTAATGTATAAAACTAGTCCTAACCTGGTTAGCAACTAATAGGTTATTTAGAGGACACTTTATCCAAACAACGAAACGAAAAGGGAGTACAATACACAAGTATTAAGGAGCAGGTCGAGGTTACAGGTAGATCAGGTAGCCTACTCTACTGTATGTTGGTGAACCTGCAACCTTAACCACCCTTTAGCTACTCTGGCAACAGAGACTGGATTCAGACCCTCTTACACATGCAGTGCAGAACAGAGGCGATTGCTTTAAGACAACAGGGGAAGCACAACTTTCCCTGCAATTCAATAAAAAAGATTATATATTTATGTTTAATAAAGTATATATCATGACAATGTTGCTATTTCATTATTACTAAGTACAGCATATGCGCTATATCCCTTAGTGAGAAGTGCACTCTGGGTCTATGGCGAATATATCAACGTTAAATGGACAACAGGCCACAATGCATCATTTTGAGTCCCGTCCAGACGCTTAGCTTCAATGAGGGCGTACCCTGTAATAAACAGCCAATCATTAACAGAAAGACATTCTGCTACATTCGTATACAGGAAATCAGAGCGTGCTCGATACAGCACCAAGACGGTGTTTGTATTTTGTATCATTTTTTGCAATCTATTTATCGATTTCTCAGTTTGCGTAGTTTTTTGCTGTCTATTCATTTAATTCTCAGTTCCTTTGGTAATTAGGCCTACTTTGTTCATGTGTTTCTGATTAGAACTAACATAAATGATCTGCTTTTCATGGCAGACACAACGTCCTGTCACCAGTGATTACATTTAATAGCAACAATTTCAGCCATGTTGTACCCTACATAGGCTATTTGAGCTTCCACTGTTTCTTATAGGACCAGCCGCCACTGGTGCAGAAACAATTGTGTGCTACAGAATCAAAAGACAGATTACATGACAATGTCATTATTGCAGTTGGATCTTGTATTGGGACTGTAAAGCCATCTAATGGCCAGAAGCACCATCAAGCACCAGTATCGTGCAGTGTGACCTAATGGTCAAATGTAGGAATGGTGACCCATTCAATGCTGTGTTGAAAGCAAGGTAGCTAAACTGAAATGCTCTGGGTTGCATGTTCACGTTACACTCAGCAGTGTGCATGTGTACACTATATAGAAACCTCTGCTTATTAAAATGGACATGATGATGATGATGATACTAGTTGTTACACTTTAACATCTTAGTATACTGTATCTTAGTTTACAGCAGCTTTAAGAGAGGTGCACTGCCTTCTATGAACACAAAGGGAGAGAATACAAACAGTAAAGCCCTTAGAAATTACATTTAGGCACTATGATGTCTTTAAAGACAGTGTATATAACAGCACTACTGTTTTTCAATTCCAACAGCACACATAAAGTCCACTGCCACATTCTGGTTGCCAAGGGTTACCTGGTGTGAGAAGGATGACGGACATGGTAATCAGGGAACACACCACCAGTATGACCAGCAGAGCAATGGCTATCCCCTTCCAGTTCCTCTGAGGAGGGCTAACCCCACCCAGGTCCTGCAAACAGTGAGAGACAGCTTTGTTAACACAGCTTGGTGCCTACAGGCTGCTATGCTAGTTCCACTTCAGTTCAGTTCCGTTGTATCACCCTGACTCTCAGGTCCAGGGCTGGACATTATATAAAGCAGGATTCCACAATCCAACACACCTTATTCAAACGAACGGGTCATTATAACGAGCTATTCATGTGAATCAGGTGTGTTGGAGCAGGGAGACAGCTAAAACATGCAGAGAGACAGCCCTCAAGGACCAGGATTGGGGACCACTGTAATAAAGGTTTTCACAAGCCCATATGCAGTAGGAAACATGGAGAAGTTATTTAGTAAACCTTGGCAATATAGGGTCTTATACCCCTTCAATAAAGCAGGTGTCATTTCAGTGAGTTTGTATTTTATAACAGATAGAAATGCCCTGCAGTGACAGTGTTGTCTATTATCTGACACATATTGTCATAATATGTCACATTTGATTGTTGCTAACACCTTCATGGGAAGAAATACATAATTAGTAACCACAGCTCGTGATTTTACAAAAACAGTTTTGATAATTTTATGTACTGTAGTATGAAGTGCAATAGTGTACAGTGTAGTGAGGATAATAACAGATTTCCAACTGTACAATGGGTGTCTTACACGGGAAGTAACATGGTGGATTTTCTTAAACTGCATGTCAAGGTCCAATTTGAGCTATTATTCAGTGGAACAACCAGAGTTATAGTACTTGAGACCGGTCTTTGTCTCAAAACCACTTTTTGAAGGTCTCGGTCTTGTCTCAGACTCGACCGCATTTTTACTCGGTCTTGTCTTGGTCACTGACTCTGAATTTTACTTCAAGACCGGTCAATAATAATTTTTGCCGCCCAGTGCATGTCTAATCATAACTCTTGCAATTAGAAGTAAAGCCTCTCTTAAATTTCTAATTTTTATGTATTGCGACTGGGCCAACCAGCTGGCAGGCATCTGCAGCACATCGCTGTCTCTGTGTGTTTGTCAGATTTGGCCAAACAAATACTTTCAATATAGAGGGGAGATATGAGCGGCCCCTTCCATCTTGGACTGATCCTTGTTAATACTGAGATCTGATTGGCCCAAGAGTTTTCACACAATCAAATCAAATACAAGGTGTATGAGATATTTTTTTCATTTTAGTTTCTAGATAGATGCGTGTGGAAAAGTTTAGAAGATGAGCATTCCAAGCTTTGCGGTCAAATGTAAAAGACAGAACACACAGGCCTATGGTGAACCCCAAGCCAAGTGACAGTCAGCAGCCTAGAGACACAGTACGGGCTATAGCCTACAAGAGATGTTAGGTACAAACAGCAAAATGTTCTATGTTTAGATAGGCCTAATTCAAACATCCAAATGATAGCTATTGTTTTCATTTTTCTAAAGTTTACCCTGTTGTCTAACTTTTATCCCTAATGTTAGAAATTGCATTACCTGGTTCATGAATTTCTTTTCCAGGATAATTTGAAAGCAAAACAGAATGCCTGAGACACTTATTGGATTATTTTATATTATATTTTTAATCGTCACCTGTTCCTTTTTGTATTTTTCTTTACATAGATAAATACATTAACACCGTAAGGATAAAGAACAGGCACACATTGTTGCATAAACATTTACCAGAATGCATGGAATTAAGTGTTTTATGTTAAAAATGTCATGGAGGAGGGCCTCCAGACCCCCACTTAATGTGGACTACCCCACCCCCCCTTCCCCATGTTAAATTTAGACCTACTGTAGCCTACATGAATGCAAGCAGATATAGAAACATTCATGTAACCTTTTGTTATACAGGGAACTTTGTTATTTATATGGCTTTGTACATTATGTCATATTCCACTTAAGGTCTGATCGATTCACCCCAGCTGGTTTTTAATGTATAGACTAGACTACAACTCTACATTTATATTTACAAACAAATAAAAGGTCAATAGAAAGGGCCAGGCTATCTACACAAGTAAATAAACTACTGCATCATAGTTTATTATAGTGGATGGTGTGTAGTTTGTTTTTGCCAACAAGGTGTCGATGGTTCTCGGGCCGGGTGGCTTCAAAGTCCCAGGCCATTGATAATCCCAGTCTGACCATACAGTATCACTCACAGCCAGTGGTGGGCCATCAGGGCCAGCAAGGCCTTCTCTGCTGGCCTAACATAAATCATGATCATAACTTGATAAAAGTTCAATTAATTTTGAATTAACTTTCCCTAAAAATATAAAAATAATATACATATTATACATTATACATATTCTCTTCATGTTTGTGTGGTTTTTAGGTTACAGTTTTTATCCAATCAGAATTAAGCTAGCTTGTGTTGCCAGGCTGTATGAAATCTGCCTGACGCCTTTAGAATCAACAATGCTGGCGTCTGTGCAATGTAAGTGAACGGGAACATACAGTTGATAGACAGTTGCGATAGCCAATCAGATCACGAGTTGTTGACAGTAGACTACCTAGCTGGCATCACGTTGTGATTGGATACTCACTCACCGCCGTAAAACAACAAGGAGAAGGAGGATAGCAGCCTACTCACTTGTGAGTTCAGCGCCACACCCGGTTAGCAGAGAGAGAAATCTAATATATCTACTCGCTTTTTTAACCCACAATGACCGAAGGAGGGCAAAACGTTGATTTGCAACCAAATCAACGTTTTGCCCTCTTTCAGTCATTGTTGGTGTCTTTCAACGTTTTGCACTCCTTCGGTCATCTTGTTGGTGGCTGATATTACATTGTGATTTTGCAATTTAGTGTACAATCTTGTTAAAGTTTGCCTGTATTCTATGTGGATTTATTAAAACTTTCTGGACAGTTAATTTTAAATACCCTTTTATTTTTTTGTTTTGACAGTACCATGTAGAAATGTTTTAATTGCTGGTGCGGGTTTATTAATTTTTAAATGCTCTGGAAAATAGCCAATTTTGTACACAATTGAGGTGATGCAATGCCCAGTAGTGCATAAGTGTGTTTCTGTATACTATTTCTCCAGCTGTGGTCACGTGGTGTCATAAATGAATGTATTATGACTATGACTAAGTAGGACATCACTGAAGGCCTAGGTGTTTAATGCACGGCCCGCCACTGCTCACAGCCTAATTTTGCTCATGTCTGTAAAATTGGCTATTAATAGGCCTATTTTCCAATGCAGGAATTCAACTGTAGGCCTAACCATTAAGAAAATACTACATAACATCATGCCTTCGTCTAGTTCAACGTTGATGAATTGCACATATGCATAATATAGGCTACTGCACGGTCAATGCAGTGTCTACAAGGTGTGCAATGTGGGACTCAAACTGGTCTGGTCTCGGTCTTGACTCTGTCTCTACCTGCCTTGGTCTTCGTCTCGACTCCTAAAAGTCTTGGTGTTGTCGCGGTCTTGAAACACTCTGGTCTCAGTGAAGACTTGGTCTCGGATTAGTCGGTCTCGACTACAACACTGGCAGAAAACAACTCACAAATAGTGTACGGTGAAGTCGATGGTTATTGTAAACCTCAGTGTGAAACATACTGCTTGTAAATAGAACTATAAGAAGCATTATCTGGACATAATGTTTGTCATCACTCAGTGTGGACATCATTATAAGGTGTCTCCTTCCATTTTCAAGAAAGGATTTCTATTGGTTAAATACGGAATCTCATGCAACACTCTTTTATGCTATGTTTTGTTGCACAAGGATCTGGGTTTTGCATCAATCAACAAATTATTGATTGATTGATTGGTTGATTTTGCATAACACAAACCTAATGACACGGCACGTTGCATAAGCCATGAAGTATTAAAAACAATATAATTGAATAGTTCAGTTCATTCAGTTAGATAAGAATGGCTTTTTGACAAAGCCATTCTTTGAATTACATCCCCTTGACCCTTAGAAAACACACCCATGCATCATATTCTCCAGCAGGTGGTTTTCTGTTGTGTCATGACCCTAATCAAACGTAGAAGCTACTTCAGCCTTGCCAAACAAATAGGACAACTAGGATTTGCATCTGAGGGCCACAGCGGTCAACCAGCCAGTGAAAAGACGGGCTTGAGCATTCTAAGTGCCAGTAGAGTTAGAGATGTAATATTATCTCAAATAGCTATCCAGCGGTAGTTTGGAAAGCTTTCACAAGCAACTTAATCTCTAGGTCCTGGTATTAGAGGGTCTTCAGCAGACTTTCTCCAACACATCTGTTGAGGCTGATAAGGTGAATTAAGCACCATTGTAAATGTCTTCTCTTCTGGCCTCAATTGCCCACAAAACCCTGCAGGCACAATATAGAGATTACTAGCAAAACAAATCACTGCTAAAGTATGATTGGTTGGAGGGAAGTAGAAGCAATATGATGGCCAATTAGAACTATATTCTACAACTGATTCTGCTAAGCACCTAAAATCACTGAGTATAAACAGAGAAAGAAACTTGCGAATACATATTCCAAATTCAGATCATTTGCATTTTGAGCGACATATGACCAGTAAAAATTCCTGCAGAAATTAATTTTAGCATTAAAATGTAGTATAGAGAACACTTAACCAACCATCACAAACCGAATGTATCAATGATAAGTTAGTTAGTTAGTTAGTTAGTTAGTTAGTTAGAACCAAATGTACAGTAACAACAATACACTTGTTACTGGTTAACAGGTGGACATGAGCATTGCACTGGAGTGACAGGCCTTGGAAGAATACACTAACAACCGTTAGTGGAGATAGCACTGGATTGTCCTTGTGAGGTTGAGGCCTTGTTACAGAGTGGTACTGTTACATCAATTACAACCCCCAGTGGACTCGTAGAGTTGATCTATTATCAGAGTCTCATTTTATTAATACCTCTAAAGACAGGCTTGTCCTTGAACACTGACAGGACCTCTAAATTACCAAAATCCATCCATGCATGATATTTTCTTTTCAAGTCTCTGCACCCCCCATCCCCAGACACACACATTCTTTGCTGTTTAGCCATATTTAATCATCAACCCTAATTCATGAACTCAATTGTGAAGAAAGATACAGCTACCACAAGAGTTTTGACCCAGTGAGTCTTTCCACTCACAATATGCAGATTGGGGAACATGTTAAGGCCCACATAAACAATAAGACTTCCCAAAGGAGAGACACTGGTGGGACAGTTGTGTTTCAAGAGGACACAGTTATCATCTCTTTATGACCACACAGATAATAACAAAAGCATTTATAATGGGTATTCTAAATCAACCACATTATCAAAATACGTAATTACTATCATTAATAGTACTACAAATAGGCATTGAACACACGCATCACTTGGTTATCAGTTACAATGATCTAGGTTCCTGTTTTACTGTATTGTGGTGACTCCTACAGTGACAAAGTGGTAAATTGTGTTTTCAAATTAAACTAATGTAGTCGTCAGTATATTTGGACCAAACAATGCTGATTGAAGTCACACGCGCCACTGTGTCAAGAGCAGAAGAGGAGTATTGCTAAAAGGATCTCTTTTGTTCCAATATTGTTTTATCTAGAAACTAGAAACACTTTCACAACCAAGCCACAAACAATATTCATACAGAATGGCTGCCCAACAGCATTGGCAATCATGAGCTTGAAAAATGTGTTGTTACATCTGTAACGTGTTGTTTTATCTGTCATTCAAAAACCAGTTAGTTTACTGCACATAAAAGGTTTAGTCTGGTCTACAAAGTAACACAAAAGGCTATGAAGTACCTGACATGCTGGCCAGTGATATCTTATCATGTCTTCCCTTCATGTCAAAATGGAATCAAATTGGATGTGTGTATCTAGAGATGTATTTCTTCAACCAGCTACAATATGTCAATCATTTAGTCTTTCCACAAAATATATATTTAAATAGCGATGTAGACACTGAAACCTTACTGTAACATGCTTTGTTGTTAGCCTCATGAATATTTTACATATTTTACATACAGTAATTAAGTGGCCATATGCATACTCTCTTATCTTTTCATTACTGTGGTGGTCTATATAAACAGTTCAGAACATAACGTAAAACATCTGAAAACAGCTTATTTATAAAACAAAATAATTTTGTTTTACACATCAAGGGTTATGTTTGTTATGGGGTATGTTGGTGTGTAGGCTCGTTCTGTCAATGTCTTCGGGGTTCCATTCTCTGACTGATTGAGGTGGCTGGGG
>JAODOY010020856.1:0-13536 GCA_025399855.1 Forbesichthys papilliferus
AGCTAAATGTATGGTAGCGTGTGTGTATGGTAGCTTGTGTTTGGTAGCTTATGTATGGTAGTGTGTGTGTATGGTAGCTTGTGTTTGGTAGCTTGCGGGGGCTTCCTGCGCCATCAACAGGTGGTAAAACGTCTCCATGATGTTGTTGAGCAGAATCAGGATGAATTTGGTTTTAATTTAGCAGATAGCATCTCTCATTTTCTCAGTGGTAAAAAATATTGAAAGAGTCCGGGGCAATGGCCAGTGGGCAGGGAACATGATTTATATTGATAGAGGGAGGAATTTACTGAAGGAGATTTACTGTAGCTCAGACAGAAACCCAGAAAGATAAAGGGGAAAACGGCAGCGAGGACAGGGATAGATGGATGGATGAAAAAGGTGGAGATAATGAGCAGGAAATGAGAACAATGATGGGGAAAGAGATATATTAATATCATGTTTTTAGGATTTCTGTCAACATCAGCATAGTACTTTTTAAAACATACAGTACGGACCTACAACAAGGAAAACATGATTCATGAGAATTAATTTCCAACATTTATTGTCCTTTAGATGTGTGGCATCTACCTTATTATTGCAGCCTTTAAACCAGTTTGCAACATAACACGTATCAGTATGTGAACTTCCTATTCAAAACCGCTTTCAGAACTTTCACACAATCATTGTGGGCAACGGGTGCCAATTAACAGCAATGAGGGACCCGTGTTCAGACAGACATCCGTAGTGGTTTAATTTGCTGATGAAACTTTTGTTGTTCTGAGTAGTAGATGGTGGTGCAATCACCACTTGTTTGTTATTTGATTGACATCTATTTGGCGTGCACAGCCTCTGTGTCAAATGTGGAAACTATGGACCGTTTCCAGATTGATATGCAAGAGGGCCAATCCGTTGAATTTGCATAATGAGAATGGTCTAACCAGGTTAGAACATTTTAAACAAGTGACAACATTTATCTTTCATGAAAACTGTAAGTGGAGAGAAGCAATATCAAAATATGCCTACAGGGATCATGCGATACACAAATGCATCAATAAAGAAATATCCCTTTCATTAAAAATACAGAATGTAATGTTGTTTTGATGCTGCTATTTGCTATTGCCTTTTTGATTCAGCGACATCCTGATGGGTTCGTTGTGTGCTGAATTGGTCCTATGAACAATAATCTATGGTGTAACATTTTACTCCAAGCCGTTTTTTACCAATAGCAATGCATAATACCAGCTTTTATGGAATATATTGCGATTATTATGGGTATGTTTTTTTCCCCTCCCTTATTTTCTTTCTTTCCTATAATAATGTAACAATTTTGCCACAAGCCGAGAGAAATCACTGCACTTATACACTTCAGCCTCTATACCTGATGGGCTTAATGGCCTCTACTGGTAACTGCTTTTCTTCTTAAGTGTGAGGGGGGTGTCTTTTTGGAAAACAAATATATCAAAATCACTATTTTCCTGACAATGGAGGTGATATGGGAACCTTTTAGGTTGGAAAACAGTTTTCTTCCAGCATTTCAGTCTGAGCAGGAGTGAATAATGTTGATTTAAGCCGTCAATCACAGTTGCAGAGTTTTAGGGAGCGCACATTTCTTACAGAATAGCCCACCTAAAACAACACTTGGAACTAATAAATGGACCAAAATGGCCGTGGGAAAGAGTGGGTGTTATTTGACAATTAAACAAGAAACACATCAATAATGTAGATCAATACCGTATAAAGTTGTATTAAAAGAGATAACACAGACTCATATATTGTCATATCACTGTTTGTACTCTGAAGTAATTATGTTATCATGCAAATGGTTATCAATGTACCTGGGCTGTAAACTGTAAACTGACTACTGAGCTGTAGTCTCTCTGATAGACCCACATTTAAATTCTGAGTTTCTAGGACATCCATCTTGATTGACAGCATCTTATCGCTTTCCATTCGTTCTGCTTGGGTATCCCTGAGAGCAACACTTCTAGAAAAAGTAATGAATAGCAAGCTAGCGGAATTAGTTTCTCTCTCTCTATTATTTCTATATAAACAAGACTTCACCAACATCACATATGATATATACCAAACAGATCACAGGGAGGATTATTATGCCTTTTCAAACGGCACTCATTCTCAGCTCAAAGTGGAGAGATAAGAACAGAGATAGAAGGTATAAAATACAGACCAGCAATCTCCTGATGGGCAGGAAAAACAGCAGCCGTTTTCTCTATGAGGAAAAAAAAAACCGTAAAACGGGCAGCCTCGAAAACACAACAACAAAAGAAATCTAATTTGAAACACCTGCCACTTGATAATTATCGTCATAATAGCAAGTCATAATTGCTGGGAACAGGACACACCTGGCCCATATGACTCGTGTCTGTTAACGACAGACCATAATAGGGACAGGAGAAAAAAAGGAATGGCATTAGGAGTCATTTTCTTCAGATTCATCTGTCTTAAGTATTCCTCCAAAACAAAGACTGTTGCATAGACCGCACCACCAGTGTATGAAGAAGAGAAACTTAGAAAGCATTTATTTCATATGGGTTGGTTTTATTGTATCACAGTCCAGCAAGTAAACGCTGCAGTATGAAACATCTTGAGGAAGTGTCGATCCCAGTTAGGCTACATTACATTGTTTATCATATTCAGGGTGCACGCTAGCCTACCTGTTACCTAACCTTTTTGGGAGTAATTAACAAATGTATAAGGACAAATTAAAATATTGTGTTATTGATTTCTGGAGAGTAATAAGTTATAACATTAAATACACTTTTTTTTTTAATTTACATAAAGTGAGGAATCTGGAACCTTCTTAAGTCGACCATTTAAATCTCTATTTTGTGAGAATATGTGTAGCCATTTTCCCAGTGTTTTATTTTCAAAGATACATTTAGAAGATATAAAATGACAGATGAAAACATGTTATTCTTCCTGACTCCCATCTTTCCCCAAGGCATGATGTACGCACCCTGTCCCAATACCAAACAGCAAGCTGTAATAGCATTCCCCATCCAGAGGGAATCTCGCTGGTCCCGTGGGATTCCCAATCCCAATGTCAATCTCCCGTGTGCGCAAGGACATGATTGCTATTCAGCAGCTGCATGCGCTCTTCCCTTTGAGCTCCTGTGACTGGCCAAGAGGGCCAAATTGGAATATCTGCACTACTTGACTATAGGCTAGTTAATGAGCCTCACTCACAGCCAACTACAAGTATGAGTCAGCGATGTGTTTTGTAGCAAACCCATAACACCATATACAGACTTGACAGAACGGAGAGAAAATAGCTTGTTCATATCATGGGACGTATGAATATGTATTGTGTTGAGCTGTGGACTGTGGTGCGTACTGTACCCTAGCAAGGAACAGAGCGAGAATATTTCTTTCCACACTTTCTATTTCAGAGATAAGTGACTATTCCCGGATTAAAGACCAGATGAGGCTTGTCAACACATGGCGCGTGATGTAATGGCATACTGTACCTTATATTAGAATTATGAGTGGGGATACGTTAGCAGGATTTATTTGAAATCAGCGTGGATGCTGCCTATAGATTTAGAACAATCAGTCCCCATCATTAAGATAATAAGCAAATCGTGTCTTTAATTTGTGCTAAAAGTTCTGCAGTGTTCCTGATTGATTGTTTTGGTGTAAATGAATTTACAGCAGATGTGCCTGGCGACATCAGTGCCTTTGTTTCACTTAACGTCTGTGGGACACCACCGCCAAGGGACATTAGTCAGAGTCATCCATTTGTGTTTCTTCACAATGGTACAGTGATTGATGGCGTTGTCGGGCTACTTGACCCTGAAACATTGGTGTTCAGCTGGACTTCATTCATCTGCATCCCAGGCCATCAACTAAACACATGCATTGCTTTTTGCTGTTAACCAAATTACAGCTTCTCTGGGCATTCTCTGAGAATGAATTGCTGTTTTCTGGCAACCGCAGATTAATCTGCCCTCTGACCTTTCAGTGCTACTGTAGCTACATGTGTTGCTATGCTATACCCAGTGTACATACTGTATATTTCTTTAGGCATGTCGTGAGCAGCTGCTCCATCTAACCTGGCTGCATCAAGCAGGAGATCGTGGCTTTATTCCCTGACAGAGGAGCGTTTATCTTTAATTAATCAACACCAACCTATTCACACTATAATTATAAGGGTTCAGTGGCAAACTGCATATTTCCCAGTTTGTGCAGCCCTGCATCTGACAGACTAAAACAACAAACATCGCTTATTATCTGAAAAGCTACAGACTGGAACATTTTGGCATGGGGGGAGCTGGTGTAAATATGTGCATGTGTGTGTGGGGTGGGGGGAAGGTCATCCATCATCGATATGTGGAGGAAGGGGGGTCACTGAAGTCTGTCAAGCTAATTCATTATTAGAGGTGGCAATTATGATTTAGATCAATGGGTAAAAGAGCTGGTGTTTTTACTGTTGGATAAACTTCAACCAATCACCTTGTGATGCCCTGGCCCCTCCCACAGGGTGCCTGTTGGTACAGTGCTGTCCAGGTTTGTTAGCCCATTCTGATCTCACGAGCTTCATGGCCACAGCAATCAGTCTGGAGAGCTTGGATATCGTGTTTCAGGCCAGAAAACCTAGCGTGTGGCCAATCAGCTTCATACAGTTAACTATGCGGGCGTGGTTTAGGCTGGTGTAGTCTCAGCCTCTTCTATCCATTAGCACTACGTCACATTAGCAACTCTGTGCTGAACATCTGATACATATGCCCCTGTTAGCACAGGACTCTCTGACTTTCAGGAAGTAATACTGTCGATTACCATTGTTACTCAAAAGTATGTCTCTGTCATTTTTATTTTTTGGAACGCTCCTGCCCTTTGAAAACAGTTTCAATGGACGGCTCCCCAGTTGGACGTGCCTAACAGACACATTCATCTGGTGTGTCATGTTACAGGTTTGATGCTTCATCACGTACATTGGACATCTTAGTGTTTGCCACCTGCAGGCTTGCTGGTGCTGACTGCATTCCTCATAAACCCGTAAACCTCTGGCGTAGCTCTCTACGGTACATAAACATCAGTCAAGATCAAATAACCCTGTGTATAAAATACCATTGTCGTCTGAGAAGTAGATTGGGTTGGACTCATTGGATTTCAATGAATCTGAGTAGAAATACGACTGTACGAATTGACCATGCTGCCACCTTAACCGTATGTCAAGTAGCAGTCAATAACCAGTTTTAGAAGTGGTGGGACGCAATCTTTTCAACGCAGATTGCCATTGACGTCTCGATGACATAGACCTGGGTGCTTGACTACCCTAATAGACATCAATAGGGTCCTGTTGCACTTGGCAAGGAGACAATAGGCTGCAGCAGCATACTTACAAATTCTGGTGACAACTAGGCAAGTTATAGTTGTATTAGGTTGTTTTATTGATTTATTTATTATTTGACCTTTATTTAGCCAGATGTGCCACATTGAGACTTGATAATTAATCATCTTTTTCAAGAGGGATCTGGTCACAAAAAACTATGAAAGTTACAAGAACATAAAATCACAACATAAAACACATTTCTACTGTTATTTATCCTGATAATACTTTACAGTGTATATGCAGAACATTGAACACATTGATTTTTTTAATTTAACTACATTTAGAGTCACAGGATCATTTACTTTAAAAACACGTAGCTCATTCCATTTGGAAGGAGCACAGTGCTTAGAATGCTTGATTCCCCGACTCAGTACGGGGTTTAGGAACCATAAGACAAATATCATTTTTTGGAGCTCAAGCAATATGTAGTCTACTCGACAATGTAAGAGCATAAATAAACTTGTAAACAAATTATAATAATGAGTTAATCTGCATGAAGCTCTAGTGATGGCCAGCCCATCACTGTCTTCATGGAAATTAACATCATTGTACAAAGAGTTGTCACAGGAAAGCAATAACACACACACAACAGAATCCTTGGGTGGGGATGGGGTGGACATGATAGTTACTTTTACCAATCTCGGAATAGGGCTACAATAAAGTTGAGTATCATAATATCGTTTTTCACGATCGTTAAGCCTCCAGTAACGATACACTTATACATAAATTGAATGTAAAGAAAATATACAGAACAAGACAAGGAATAGATATATAAAATGAAGGATAGAACTCAATACGCAATACAATATTCATTATACAGATTTAATATATGATTTTTTAACTTATTTAAAAATGTTCAATAAACCGATTTGAAATGTATCATGTACCGTATCACGATACAATTCTATCGATAACTGATGTCCAGGCCCAAGACTTCCTCTACAGTACTATTAGCAATTTCAGATGTGACAATGTAGTTGGAATTGAGTTTGTCACAGTTTCTACATATGAATGCAGATACAATAAAAAAATATATAAGCACATTTTATTATTTTTATTCAGCATTTCCTCCTATTTTGATCTTCACACCTACAGTACTTGGTAATTGGTCAATACTACTCGGAATACAAAGGCAAACTATCAATAATGTGCAGCGAAACTGGTTAATAAATAACAATTACAAGTACATGATGCTGATTTCTTTTTTAACTGACCATCTTCTGAAAGAAAAGATTGATTGCTCACTCCCAACCAATCCGAGGTCATTTGCACAACACAGGCGTCCAATATTTGCAATAATCATCAGTTTATTGTTGTATAAGTACTTGAACCGCAACATTTCTTCAAATCATGCTGTAATTGTGGTCTTTTCAGGAGCAGCTGTGCCCCCCCTCAAGTTTGCATATAATTCCCTGATGAAGACTGGCGAACAGAAAGGTTCTGCCCTGCCACTGTACCACTGATGAAGCTACACTGAAGTCCTTATAGGCAAGTCTGGCCGCTATGGCAGCCATCTTGGTTCAAGGTTATCTTCATTATCTGAAGGGCAATTTGTGTTACATCCGGCAGTAGTCAGCTGACAGACAACAATAATGAATAGATGACAAATAGACTTGTTGTGTAGACAACAAATCTCAACATTTTAACAACAATATAGAATATAAACATCACATTGTGTTCTTAGTATGGCTTCAGAACAGTTATATCGGGCTAACAAGACCAGGTCCCTATTTAAATTAAGTTTAGATAGGAGTTACACAACTGCACTTTCAATAGTCACCGGACATAAAAACTGCCCTAACTAACCCTAACCTGTGAAATCTGAGTAAAAAATGCTTGAAAGGTTTACTTTTACCCTACAGGTTATACTTACTACACATGCACACGTGGATACCTGCGTCAGTGCAAACACAGTATCATCTTAATAATGCAGATGTTTTTGTCTTTGTATCTCCGACCACCATCTTTGGCGTTTTGGACTTCATCCATAAGTACACATTAATGTTTCTGTTGCACCTCAAGTAATATCTGCATTTACCTCCAAACAGTAAGGTCTGCTCAGAGTCCAAACAACAGTAATTGGTAAGAGTGCAGTTACGTATTGCTATCAGACGGTGTCACCAGTATGCCAAGATCACCTCTGCAACTTTAATAACATGATAAATAAAAACACATAAGATGGTAGCCAAAATGTTTGTCCAAGTGAAAATAGAAGTTACTAGAATAAAAGGAGAAAGGAAATCTGCCTCCAGTGAAACATTTTACAGTATGTATCATGTAAATCTTGTTTGTAATATCTTGTCTATTATTCATTTTTTGTATTACAGTTTTATTGTTGATTTATTTTCATTTTACCATTTTACCATATTCCATAAGACCCATTGCCTGGTCACAAAGTGTAATGATGTCAGGTACCTGCTCTTGTTCAACTTGTAGTTATATCCTACTATAAGTTGTTTTGGATAATTTGCAGTATTTAGTATATAAATATGACTGATGAGTTAGAGATATAGCGTACAGAATGTATGTAATGTATGTATATATGTTATAGGAAAGGAAAGGTGCTTTTATTGTCACATACACATACTGTACATGTAGCTAAGTTCATCCTCTGCATTTAACCCATCCCTCAAGGGAGCAGTGGGCAGCCGCTGTGCAGCGCCCAGGGACCAACTCCAGGTAGAGGCCAGTGTCTCTGGTCACATGACACTGACTGGAGAGTGAACCTGAATAAATGTTTGGATAGTGGGGGAAACCAGAGCACCCGGAGAGGAAACCCACGCAGACACGGGGAGAACATGAAAAACTCCAAGGCCGGGACGAGGCTATACACTGGGCCACCGTGTTGTTATATATGTATGTTATATAATTCATGCATGTAATAATATATGTATGTTATATAATGTATGTATGTTATATAATGTATGTTATATAATTCATGCATGTAATAATGTAGGTATGTTATATAATGTATGTTATATAATTCATGCATGTTATAATGTATGTGTGTTATATAATGTATGTTATATAATTCATGCATGTTATAATGTATGTATGTTATATAATGTACTGTATGTTAAATGTTAAATATGTATGCACTATATATAGTGTAATATGTATGTTTATTTGAAAGGTATACACAATGTATGTATGTTATATAATAATGTACAGTATGTTATATACTGTATGTATGTTATATAATGTATGTATGTTATATAATTCTTGCATGTTATATACCGTATGTATGTTATATATTTTATGTTATATACTGTATGTCACGTCCAGACGTTGTCACTGAAGTTGATTGTACGGTCAGCTGTGTGGGAGGTATTCCAAGCCATCGTTTGTTGTGTGTCTGAGTTTCCCTGGTTGTCCAAATCCTGGTCATTAAACATGCATGCTGCTGGAACCAGACAAGTCTGTGTACTTTGTATATACAGTACATACTTTATTGTCTCCATGGGGAAATATGAGTGGGACTCTTCAAAGCTACAGCCGACAACACCAGATGATATCAATGTATACACACACCTTAGGTATCATACTGTAAACTATACTGTAAACTATATCAACTACGTATATAGTGAAATAATTTGTATCGCTGAACTCTATGATAATAACATCTTATTGTGAGTGCACAGACTATTAAATGTATCACACACTATTCTCACTGGCTGTTTAAATAGGATACACACTAATAATATACAGACGATTGTAATGACCTTTTCTGATGATCTATAAATTCGGTCATTGACATGAATTAGCTTATTTTTAATCAAAGGTTCTCAAACCGTGATTACGCTCTTAGACGGCCTGATGACAGAAACAGATTTCCTTTGATCGGCCACATTCATACAATCACAATAAGAAATACATTCTCTGAAAGAGTCAAAACCCCAGTCAACACAGGTTACAACTTGTAATTTACAAGGTCAATATCAATGTTGGCGCCAAAGACCAGTGTTGGGGGTAACATGTTACTAAGCAATGCGTCAGAATACTCAGATTAGTTTTTTAGTTTTTAGTTTTTTAGACTAGTTTCGCAATTCAAGTAATCTGCAGCTCCATTATCTGGCCACATTATCTGGCCGTATATTTACACTAAGCCACTTGGGGACGCTGTGGAGTTTCTATATAGGCATGCCAACATTAAACATTATCGAAGGAGAAAAATAAACTTTCTATGGGCATTTATGCATCCTCAGTTTCTATTTAGCCTACTTTTAACAAAAATAATTTAAAAAATGTAATTTTGAAAACCAAATACATTGATTCTGTGTTAGGATGTGTTTTGAGCCCACGATTCGATCTTATCAACCATAATCGTTCATTATTAAAGTGCAGTGAACGGGATATGGAATTGTCTGTTATCAGATCAGACTATGGGCCGTAGACTATGCATTAACGCAAATCCGATTGCTACATTTGAATGTAGGCTACGGTAATATTGCTAGACATACGCCCCCTTTTGACAGTACCGGTATACTGTATGTAACCAACTTGTCATGTTCAAGGAATCACAAAGAGGTTTAAATATGTATTTATAACGCAAAAGTTATCTAACGAGTTATTTCATGACCAGGCAATGCTGTAATGTAACAAGTTACTTTTAAATGTCAGCAATCTTGTAACTTGTACTTTTAAAAGTAATGTTACCCAACACTGCCAAGGACTGAACCTGTGTAATTGTCCGGTGTACAGTATGTACTATATGTGATTCTCTGTTATGTCATTATTCCAGTATACACTGTATATATATATACTTTATATTTACAAAGAAAATAGATATTTGCTGTTCAATATTAAATATATCAAAGAGCAAAGTAAAAACGTCTTCCTTGATTTTCTTAAATGTTAGGCCTGGATTCACAGACAAGGATTAAGCCTTTTGTCCTTTATAGAGTAAAAACGGTTTTCAGTGGGTATCTTCATTGAATTTTTCTTTTACTCTTGGACTAGGCTTAATACGTGTCTGTGAAAGTAGCCATTAAAGTGTTTTGTGTCACACCAATATATGTGGACAGTGCTGTGTACTTTCTTCTGAGCACTATATAATTTAAGTGAGCTGTAAGGGTTAAGGGTTGCTTTCAATGCAACATCAGTGATGGATGTACCTCTTTCTTTTCTTTACATTCCTGGAAGGCTGTATCTGCTCATGCATATGCACGCGAACGCACGCACGCACACACACACACACACAGACTGGTGAAGCAGATGGCTGTGATTTCTACAATGCCACGAATAAAGGTGTTTCCTGGTATGATCTCAAATCAGACAACACAAATAAATAGGTGAACCATTAATCATATACCATGTACAGTGTAACGTTTTATTTACAGTATATGTGAAAACATTGAAGTGAATAATGTTCCATAAAACTTATCATCAGTTGAGCGTTCTTGGTGTTTGATTCCTGGAGCATCCTTCAAGCAAAATACCTAACCTGCTCCTTGCAATTATTTAGCTTTAATTGCACTTACAATAATTGTTTTTTTAAACCCGCCACCCCACCTTTAAACTCACAATCAAGTATGGCTACAAGTACAAGTCTTCACCAGGGGTTAAAAGTTCAGTTTTAAAATGTATAATCATGTATTTAAAATAACTTGATTCTATTAAATTAATCCGCACGCAGCTATAAAGTGCCGATCAATGGGATTCCCACACAAACAACAATGACACGTCAGCGGATATCGGCCAGACAGGTTCAAGCTGAAGGAGAAGTCAAATGAAATAACCACACGCACTTGTGTGCTACACAATATAGGTCGGTGTAAAACGAAGCTGTTCAATTCATCTGGTAAAAAAAGATGTGTGTGTGTGTGTGTGTGGGGGGTAGGGGGTGTTTATGAGTGAGTGACTGGGTGACTGAGTGAGTGAGAGAGCTAGAGAGAGTGAGAGAGAGTGTGTGTGTATGGTTGTATCTACCTACTGATTTCATACCATTCTTGCGCTTCTCTGGTAGCGGGTCGCGCAGAGCCGCGCACGCAGTTCAATTGAACTCAACACGACGCATCACTCCCGCACGCATTGCTTCACTTTGGCTACATTGGTGTGCACAGTGGCATAAGAAGCAAAGACGGATCGTATACGTAATTTGGAAATAGGTAAGTTTTCTTTCAATATTGCGCGCACGTGTAGCCCTACTCAAGACGTTAATTTCTAGATTGAGCCTATATCTCACGCACTTATCAGTTTATAGATGTGTTGACGTGAGTAGACCTATATAGCGGGCTACCGTATGGAAGCCGTCTACCTGGCGATCGCATTCAATAGGCTACGTGATGATAATTAAGTTTTATTATCAGCTGAATAACAGAATAGTCATCTAGAGTAGAGTTGGGCACATACTACGAATATATAGTTAACGAGTTTTACATCGTATCGCTGTATGGACAATGCCATGCAGGACTGATCTGCCCTTAACTTTGGACTTAATAGTATCAATAAAGGGTCAGGCAACCCGAGCGGAACTGATGTAAAAGAGAAAAGAAGTGAACATTTGTCATTGACTGACATAGGTATCACCATGGATGCTAATTACATTTAAACTAACGCAATAAAACAAATTCTCAGTAGATCGTATACAACAAGGCATTTAATTTAAAACGATCATTGACAATTCAATTGAATTTACTTAGTAACATTTTAACCTCAAATTAAATTACAATACACTGTTAAAATGTCAAAATTGAAATGAATTGAAAAAGAGTGATTCTTTAAAACTGACCTACACCTTGTCGTTTTTATTTAGCAAGTATTTTCCTTTTTTCAGCCCCATGCAAATCCATTCACCACCATTTTCATTTGAGGACTGGACGTTTTGAACGTCTAATTAAGGGTTTCACTGAATGCCTTGTAGTTGTTTGTAGTCTTTTACTTATATGTAAAGTCTGGGACAAAGTCCTGGCCAACTGCGTCAATACCAGCCTACTTGAGAAGCGAGGTTTTTGATTGACATATGCATGACGACCAACATACGGCAGGTGTCTTTCTGTGTGGAGTTTGCATGTTCTCTCCGTGTCTGCGTGACAGTGACGGCTCCTGCTAAGGCAATTAGGGAGGGCTATTGTTTTGGTGACCCATTCAATAGCCCAGGTAACTTAAATGTAAAGGTATTAAAGTAAATCATTCTAGAGAGCTTGTCGATAAAAACAAAATATCCTCGTTTCCGCCAGAAGCTCTGCTTCGCACACTGAAAACACATAGCAAAGGCTAGGATATTTTTGTGTGGTGTGATGAGATATAATGGGATATAGCCTACGAATATATTACTAAAGCTTTAAGTCAACTAGCTATCACATTGCATTATTATCTACAATTTCTTGTTTTAGTTGTTCTCGTCACTTCACTAGTGCCATACCACTAGCCTACCCCTAGATGGCAACATATAGGCTAAACAAGCAGAGGTGTCTGCTTTACAATGTAATTAATCAAATAAATGTATTAAATAACGAGGGCTACAAAACACACTTTAGATTGATAATGAAAATAAATTAATTCATAATAGTCTGATTCAGTTGTCAAGTTATTTTAGATGCAGCCAAATGCTCTCGCCTAAGTTGCTGTCCTGTAGGACTACTGGCGATAGGCTACCTAATAAATAGTCTGGATAGTTTTAGTAAATACCCTACTACTATAATGCGTAGGGTGCACTACATGTCGAGGACCCAAGTGCAGGATATTGTTGGTATGATGGTTTAATGATGATTAACCAGGTTTGCAGAACAGAACTCAAAACACAGCCACAACTAGACAAAGGATTCTAGAAACATGATCCAGCCCAGGGCAGACAGAAAACAGGGTATTTAACACATGAAGGACAGGTGAGGCAAACGCACGGAGCAGGGGAGACAGCGAGGACATCCACAGGTTGGGAGGGGAAGTGCAGGCAGAGAGACATAGGGACAGCCCAGGAGAGAGTAATGACACTACATTTCACATGCTTGGAATGACATGAGAATTAATAAAACCAAAAGAGTTTGTTTCACGATGTGCGGTTTTTAAATGTCAGCGAATAACGTTACATCCAGCTCAAGTAAAGAGAAAATCTGTTGTGAAAAACGGAATTTCGACCCCGTGAGCACCAGCGAATCTCACATCCCGATCAATTTACAGCCGGTGAATTCAGGGTTCGCCTGTGCTGTGCAGGGCCGTTGTCACTCCCCTGAGGCTTCTAGGCACAAGACTTTTGGGGGGGGGGGGGG
>JAODOY010020856.1:13546-24929 GCA_025399855.1 Forbesichthys papilliferus
GGCAAAATAATTTTGGACCCCCCCCCCCCCCCCCGATTTCAATGATTTGTTCTTTCTGCAGCATTGTGTTGCTTTATTGTGACCAGCCCAGGGTTGGTTGATGGATTATTGGAAAAGTGATCAAAATGGATTGAGCAATAGATTGATATTGACTATTGGTTAAATATTCAATTTCAGAGGTTTATTAGCTGGGCATACTGGACAATATTAATACAAATATCTAAGTATTTGTGACCTGCAGCTTGTGTGGTCTTAGTAACACACTCCTATTGTCAATTTAAAAGAGAAAGGATTATGATCACACCATCTCCAACATTGCCGAAGAAGGTTAGAACCACTTCTCAGAGCACTCACTAACTTGTATGGACCTAGATTCAGGTAGTGACCATGGTCAGTGGCCAGACCACTGAATTGGCTACTTGCCTTGCTTATGTTAAGATTCTATAGAAAAATAAGTTCAAATACTATTATTTCTGTTCTGTAAGTCTATTTCTTTTAATACCAACAGATGGAGCACTGTCTTAAAACAGGCAGGGTTGTAGTGGAACATGCCTGGTTTCAGGCATGACTGCGTGGCAATGGAAAACTGTTTTGATGTCTCACGGGTCAGGTAGAAAGGCCCCATAGCACATTTTTGCTCAGGGCCCCTGGAAGGTCAGGACCGGCACTGTCCCCCACTATCATAAAACATGTTAGGTTCCCTCTCCAGTCAGTGTCATGTGACAAGTGACAATGGTGTTCATCTGGAGTGGGTCCCCAGGCGCTGCACAGCGGCTGTCCACTGCTCCCTTGAGGGATGGGTTAAATGCAGAGGACACAGTTTGTGTATGTGACAATAAAAGCACCTTTACCTTAATGACCAAGTTAAACTTACAATGGGGATTTCTGTTGAACATTTTACAAGAATCTGGCTGTTTGCAGGTCTTACATACATACTTTTCAGTGACAATGCTAACAGCCAATGAAATCTACAGTATCATATCCCAAAGTCTGATAGTCCTTTGTGGAGCTTACAGGGGTATTAAGACGTTCAGCACAGAGTTGCCTAGGTGACGTAGTACTGATGGACAGAAGAGGCTGAGACTAGGGTCTATGTATCAGACAGCACAGAGTTGCCTAGGTGACGTAGTGCTGATGGACAGAAGAGGCTGAGACTAGGGTCTATGTATCAGACAGTACAGAGTTGCCTAGGTTACGTAGTGTTGATGGACAGAAGAGACTAGGGTCTATGTATCAGACGTTCAGCACAGAGTTGCCTAGGTGACGTAGTGCTGATGGATAGAAGAGGCTGAGACTAGGGTCTATGTATCAGACAGGACAGAGTTGCCTAGGTGACGTAGTGCTGATGGACGGAAGAGGCTGAGACTAGGGTCTATGTATCAGACAGGACAGAGTTGCCTAGGTGATGTAGTGCTGATGGACAAAAGAGGCTGAGACTACCCACAGCCCAACTCCTCCCTGTTTTGTAACAGTTGTATAAAACGTCCAACCATCCTGAACGCAGGGTAAATTATATGATGGTGGACAGGCGGTGGACATATGATTGACAGGAGCTCTGCAACAATCTAAATGTAAACTCTACAAAAAAACAGTGCCGAAAGAAATTATATGAAGATGAAATAAAAAATACTGGATGTCAGATTTAAAATAATAATTAATTTAGACATTTATTTTGGAAGTTAAAGTGTAACTTGAAATTACATTTAATAATTTACTTGACAATGCTTGTTTTAAATTAGAACTTTTAGGATTTTGTGTAAGACCTACTGAATCTCTCTCTTCTTTCTCTCTCTCTCTCTCTTTCACACAGTTTAATCAGTTTAGGTTTTGTTGTTTTTCTCTCATCCAGCCAGATCTTTCCGATTAATTATGTTTAATGACATTGAGATCTAATTAGACAACTTCGTTTGTATGACAAGCAGGCTATAGTGTGGAGATGTGTTGTTGCCTGCAGCCTGTGTTGGGTGTGTGTGTGTGTGTGTGTAAGGGGGGGGGGTGCTGAAATTGAGTTTGATAATTGCAGGTGTATGTGGAACACGTCATATAGCTTCAGGTCACACATGAATAACTCCCAGCACAAACCATTTACATGTGGACATGAGGTGTTAAATAATAAAATCCAAGCAATACAAATGCCTGTATCAGGTGATTCAATAAAGCTTATTAGGCATCCCCCCTGTCTGTGTGTGTGTGTGTGGTTGCACATAATTATAAATAGTATAGCATATATACAGTACAGACTTACACACACACACACACACACACCTAATCACACCGATTCAGATTCAGATAACTTTATTGATGTGTGTGTGTGTGTATGAGTCCATTAATCAAGGCTACTGCTGACCTGTGTAATGAAAGAGTGTGTGTTTGGGTTTGTAAACACTAATCTAATAGATGGCCACAGCCGAAACAGGGCTGGGGAACTCGGGGGTGCCGTAGATAATGAATCCTCAAGGCAAGGGGGGCACCACAGTGGTCTTCATAACCTCTGACCTTCACCGTACATGGCCGTGTCAAGCTGCGTTTGAAGCCAGAACTGCAAAACGTGTCACTTAATGCTTCTATGCGTTCCAGCTTGTGTGAGGTTGGAAGCCAGAAAACATGAACGCCCGACCATTAGGGATGGAGATCGTACATTTTTAATGATATTGACAGCATTTCAAGACTGCATAATGATCCGAGTCTTTATCGATAGCACTATCGATACTTTTCTATTTGAATGAATTTTCCAAGCCTACGAAAGTTTCTCCTATAAAACGTTAACTACTGAAACAATTATGAGACCACTGCAGCAATTTGTCATATTTTTACTATTTAGACATTTTTATGTTTTACTTGTAATGTAATATATGTATTTTTAGATGTATATTTCTAGAAAGGTTCTATTTTTACACAGTATATATATTTATGTTCAGTGGTCTAATTCTTTTTCTGTGAAGTTAATTGGATCCTGTCATATTGTTTGGGGTGAGACACCATATGTTAGTCACAATTTAATATATATATATATATAGGTGTATAGTGTGTCATAGCGTATGTAAAATGATGCCCTGCAGAATCATATCATGTAACTGGTGTTGCAAGTTGCTCTGATCAAAGCGACAATAAATAACGAAAAGGTAGTTTTGCTGTTGTGTGTGTATTGCTTGTGGGAGTATATGTGTGATGTATGTATTTGAACCCCTGAGTGTGTATTTGCACGTAACACATGTTGACAGGGAACCAAAAGTTTAAACTTGCTCTTTGTGAAGATGGCACCTCAATATTTACTAGACAGATATATTAGAGCAACGACCTCATGCTTTGTCCCTGAGTGAGTGGTTTGGCAGGTCTCACCATGGGGCAAATTACTGATCAATAGTGTTTTCACAGAGGAAAGGAAGCAGAATTGCTCCCTTAAATGTAGACCGTGAAACCACCTGGGAGCCTGCAGGCATATCAATGGAACCCCATTCAGACGAGCACCTGGAGTCTGCTCATTCAAAAGGGCCGCTGGTTGTGTGTGTGTGTGTGTACGTACGTGTGTGCATGTGTGTATGCGTACATGTGTGTGTGTGATATGTATGCATGCCTGTGTACGTGTGTGTGTGTCTGTGTGAGCATGTGTGTATGCGTACATGTGTGTGTGATATGTATGCATGCCTGTGTGTGTGTGCGTGTCTGTGTGTGTGCGTACATGTGTGTGTGTGATATGTGTGCATGCCTGTGTGTGTGTGCGTGTGTCTGTGTGAGCATGTGTGTATGCGTACATGTGTGTGTGATATGTATGCATGCCTGTGTGTGTGTGCGTGTCTGTGTGTGTGCGTACATGTGTGTATGTGTGTATGCATACGTGTGCGTGTGATATGTGTGCATGCCTGTGTGCATGCATACGTCTGCCTGTGATATGTATGCATGCCTGTGCGTGTGTGTGTGTGGGGGGGTTGCATCCGTTGCATCCCCCTAAAACAGTTGTACGTCCCTCATGGGACCTATATAAACCTGACATTTTCATTACCAAAGATTAAATTAGCACACAGAAGGGACAGCTGCTCTTACATTGCAAACTATAATAATGAATACATCTGCAGAAGAATATCTTCAGTTGTAGGCGCCAGGTTTAACCTTTACGAAACCTCAAGCATGAGTTATTATGGTATGCCTGCATTGTATTAGTAGCTGTCGTTTCCCATACAGCTAAGGGGCTCAACTTAGTTCTAGACTAAAATGTAATTAGAATCTTAATTAATTAAGTTGTTTACTGTAGGAGGCAGGTTTAACTAGCCTGGAAACCAGATGAATCTGAGAGCTCATTTCATTTGCTTTGGCTGATAATGATTAATGCAAAATTAGCCAGCAGAAGGTTTAACATTATATTAAGGCCATGTGTCTGTTTGAATATGGAAGTATATTTGTTTAATAAGCTTGTAAATGTATAAACTTCTACTATTTTTAATTAATTTACAGATTTTTCTGTATTGTGTATGTAGGCATGTAATGCAACATTTTATTTAAGAATATTCTTTATTATTTATGAATCCCAGGGAACACTCCCGTGTTACATGGAAGCAAATATCTCTTGGATAAAACCTCTTCAAAGGTGGTGCAGAGATATAATACCTATATAAATATACTGTAGCCTCCATACCCTGGCTATTAGGTCAGGTTAGGGCAAATTAGAGAACCGTACATGTTTACAATGTTTAATTAAAGCTTCCACTAGGGGATTCAAGTTTCACAAAGTCAGAATTGTAAGGTTGATATTGCAATTACCAATTTTGTAGACACCCTGGGTTACTTTCCTATGAATTACAGCTTATCCGCTAGTCCTCGTGGATCCGACAAAATTCCGAAATGACCAGGAATGAACCCTAACCTTCCGTATAAATATTTCTAAATATCTTGGTGGGTCTTGATGCAGTTAGTCAGTGCTGTGTCCCAGACACAAGTAAAGGCCTGCAAGACCTCCCCACTGCCCCGCCCGAGATGAAGCTGTCAGTCCCACTAATTACGCGTGGTTATTCCCTCTCCTCGCTGGTAACGCCCAGTGTCGGAGGCCAACACGGTGTGCTTCAGCTGAGATGTGGACAACTCATTTGCTGTTATCTCCACCCAGCAGAGGTAGATAAACACAGTGGAACACACACACACACACACACACACGCATTCCCATCCCCATGCACACACATATACAGACACACACGCACAGAAACTCACACATGCATTCACACGCAACCACACACTCACACACACACACACCCACAAAACACACATCCACAGATTCACCCACACACACACTCACGCACCCACACACCCACAGACACCCGCACACTCTCACACACACACAAGAATCCCCCCACACACACACACACGCACCCCCACACACACACTCACACTCCCACACACACAACGCAGTCGGTGTTACGGAGCGCTGGATATTTAATCAACATTTGTTCCACCTTTTGTGATGTTTTTCTGCTGTCTCCCGACCCCCATTGCTATAGCGACGTCTTTTGCCCAAGCTCATGTTTACACTGTGCACCGCAGAATAAATGCTATTGTTCTGGAGGGCAGGGGGAAGATGTAGCACCACTGTGCTGGCAGATTAGGAGGACATCTTTGTATTCCCAGCCATAAATAACACAAAAGTGTGTTTATGTGTGTGTGCGTGGGTCTGTGTGTGTGTGTGTGTGTGTGTGTTTCATCATGGGCCAAGGTGGAAGATGGGTCACTGAACCTTTTTACTATTGTTCTGACAACATAAATGTAAGTAGAATAAAAATATATATATAATAATTATGTTTTATGTGCATTATTCTGTTTTTATGTGATAAAGACCTACATCTAGAATAATTGTTTTCTTTTGTGTTTGTGTTTTCGGCCACTGTGTAAGAGGCATGTTTGATTTAAGCCATTTGTAGCCGGCCACTGTGCTACAGCCAATCGTAGCGTACCGGCTGCGAATCAAGTGTTTCGGGCTGATGCTGTGCTCGGTCATTACGGAGAGTTAACACCAGACGGCAAAATGACCCGCAGCACTTTCCGGTCTATCATTCGCACTGGACGTCTAACGACAGCATAAAATATCTCTCAGCAGTTTCTGACAGAAAAATATAGCACAGGAATACAGCTCCTTCAGAGCGAAGATTGCCATCTGAGGCTGAAAACGACATTTTAATGGCGATGTGAGCACTTTGGGATGTTCTGGAAAGTTTTAGGTGTTGAACGCTGGAAAATAATTGCGTTGTATCATTGTTAAAACAAGGTGTTCAGTTCAAATTGTATAGGCTAGCAATTATAGCAGTCAATACCCATTTAGCCTAGACAGTGAATAGAAAATGATGGTAAGATGTCTCGGCTGTTTAGAATGATCGATAACTGCTTCGAAAAACAACACTAGCCTGAACGCACGTGTGTGTGGGGAATGTGTGCCAGGCCTGTTACAGATACACGTTTTGTGATTGTGATCATGTAATTGTAAAGAGTACAGCTGGTGCATATTAATATTGGCACATACTGCACACATGCACGTTACCATCATGTACATCGCTCTTAGCCACAACAATACCATATGCGTGTGCTCTCTCTCTCTCACACACATGCATAGATTAACATCTCAAGAACCCCCCTTCAAATAACCCACTGTCCCATTGGTGAGTTATGTGTGCTTAAAGGTGTAATCAGCTATCAAGCTAAGTGTAAGATAATAAACAGTACACTTTTGATCAAATTCACCAAATATCTCCTCACTTTTCATTATATTACAGTTATGTGTGTTGAAACAATAATCTGGTACTTTAACACTAGCCCTCCGTAAATAGGAACACAAACAAAGTGGCGAATACCACTCACAACAACAATGCCCTAGGCTTCTCAATGCGTTTCAATGTGTGGGGGGCAGATCTTATGAGGAAGTTTGTTTTGATTTGGGCTCAAAGTTAGCAAGCGTTGTCAAGAATGACTAACTGCTTTTAATATTTCCATTATCTCTCCTCCTCCATGTCTCTCTAGTAGAGTGAAACTCAAGAAGCGGTGCATTCTGGGACATATTTTAAAGGTGCTGTAAGCGACAGTAATCCAATGCTGTTTCAGCGAGTATCTCCTCAGAGGTCGCTTTCTACCCGTTCTGTGTGCGCACTGTGTTTCCACAAAGCCCAGGCTCTGTAGATGGGAACACAAACAACATGGTGCAGACCGCACCACACAACAACACTATCCCAGCCTTGCCAATGTGCATCCAATGTGAAGGCAGAGCTGTTTTTGTTTGGATGTTGAGTTACAATACAGCAGTCTTTCTATTTAACCTTTAATATCCTACAAGTATGTAGTAGATATAGAAATACTGTAGTATTAGTATGTAATATGGAGCAAATAGCAGCATCATCTTTGTATGTACATTTCATCTATACCATACGATATAAACATTCTAACAAGAGGATGGTTCCACAGTCGTTTAATTAGATGAATGCTAACAGTGGTTTCAGATGCTACAGTATTTATTTCTATTTATAATTGAATTCCATGAAATAAAGAATGAAACAGTGTTCTCTGAGGAACCCGAGGGAAATCAGTCGCCTTAACAACAGAGAGTGCCTCTTTGTTAGCAGGCAGGAATGTGCCATTAAAACCTTTGTCTGCATAAAGTGCAGGGCTGCCACATCACATTTGCATTTACATGTGTAGCATTTAGCAGACGCTTTTATCCAAACAGACTTACATTTGTCAATAGCTGAATAGGTCATACATCAGTCATCGTAAGTAATCGACATTCTGACAGTTAGATTAATAACAGCACCATGTCACCTGGGCTAAATTAGTTATACTGTACATTTCACAGCAACATACCATTAAGTACTTACAAATGAAATGCTTAACATTAATTGTGTGAGAGTATGTACAAATTAGTAGATCATAGCAGGAGAGGGTTTTTACATTTATTTTAAGTTTTGTTAAAGAGATAGAGGGATGATCGCCTAAAGTGAGGGCTATGAAAGGCAGGGAAGAGTCTGGGACACAGCTGCACAACTGCGACAGTACCCGCCTTCTTGACAGGAGAGGTATTTTGCTTCACATGCACAAAGACCAACTATGTAACTCAATGACAAAGTCAGACTCTGGCTGTTTTCAGGTATTGTTCTGTTAGATATGTAGGCTACTGTTACTGCTTAAAATAAATGTTGCAACTGAAATTCATAAATAACGTACTGCACTAGCCTTACACCGGCATTACAGTAAGTCGTCGAGCTTACAGGGGTCTATGTATCAGACGTTCAGCACAGAGTTGCTTATGTTGTTTAGGAAGAGGCTGAGACTAGGGTCTGAGGTATTCAGGTGGATGATGAATAGGTGGGTTTTAAAGACAGGACCAGTCATTCTCCCTGATCTCGTGAGCTTCAGTTTAATTTCGCCGTGAGAATCAGTCTAGAAAGCCTCAGAATCATTTTGAATGTGTCCGAGTAGCAACTGAACTTTCCAGTCATCGTCGTGTTTATAGCTATACGGGTGTGGTTTAGGTGTGCACCATGGTGCCACCAGCGAAAACGACCAGACGGTTCATCCAATCAACTGCCAATTATTTTTTTAAATACAGCTATTCACAAATAGTTTCAATGTACGGCTCCCCACATGTGACAACAATTCCTCTGGCATGTCAGCTTATCATTCTCCAGTCGTTAACGTCAAACTCAAATCAAAACAATAACATTATTTCCATAGGGTGGTGCTTCAGAATCTCCATCTGTTTCATCAATTAGAAATGCAGTTCCAAGCCAAGGGCATTGTTCTTGTGAGCGGTCTGCACTTTGTTTATGTTTATATTTACGAGGATCTAGTTATTTGGAGAATTTGACAAAATGTTTATTACCTTACAATCGCTAAATATACCTTTAAACCTCTTGCGGAAATAGAGTAGATCTGCTATCCTGACTGTTGCAGGAAGCTCAGGACAGAGAAGGAACCCATTGGCTGTCTACGGACTGGTAGTTGAGCTTCTAAGGGTAGGGGTGAGGTCCAATTCATTTTTGGAATATTTTAGCCAGTCGGATATTCTGGCAGACTTCTATGAGGGGTGGATGTTTATAAATGTAATTAAAACTAAAGAAATAAGTCAAATTCACAATAGATCATAAGAAAATAAACATTCATTGACATTTACATCTAATTTTGAAGTAACATTTTAATTTTAAATTTACACCTTAACTGTTAAAATGTCTTAATTCAAGAGTGATTCATTTAAAACTGACATAGTGCATTTAGGGTCCCCTTGTAATTCATATTTTGGTCAGTATCTACCCGTTCTGTGTGCACGCTGTTTCCAAAAGTCCATGCTCTGTAGATGGGAAATGCGTTTCCAGTGTGGGGGGTGGAGCTTCTGATGGAGCACCTATGACATTTAACGGAGAGGTGTTGTTGTTTTGATCTAGTTCAAATATCAACAAGGTTTCTCCAGATTGATTTAAGAATGCATTCTTAAATCAATCTGGAAAAAGCTGGAATTTATCTATTCTAATCTGATTTATCTCCATCTTTCTGTATTTAAAATAGCATTTGGATTTAGTCTAATCTGTCTTCTCTCCATCGTTCTGTGTTCTTCCCTCCTCATATTATCCTTCATAACATCCTCCATAATGACTGATTGGCTGGTGTTGGCACATCTCTCTTCTCGTCTCTATAGGTCAGTTCATTACCACACCTCATGCTATTTTGTTTTGTAAAATATTACAGGCACAGATTAGGACGCCTTCCTGTGTACAGTTCTGCATTCATTAAGCAAAATGGAACAGTCCGTAAACAACTTAATAAAACGATATGCATTCATCTTTGGTCCCATGCAAAGACTGTTTGTTGTTATAGAAAGACAAGTGCCTCATTGATTCTCTGCGTTCTTTGTTATCAGCCTTATTGACTTCGAAGACAGTCTCAGCTTTCAAACTGGACAGCAGGTGTAACTATGTGTACAGTAAATCATCTAGATATTCACTTTACAAATTACTATCATCATTTTTAAGGTATCTTTCTTAAAACTGGATCAGATAACGGTTGTGTGGTAACTCGTTTTATTTGCAATTAACATTTAATTGATCTTCATGGACCCTATAAAGCTTTCAGATGTGTGTGTGTGTGTGTGTGTGTGTACTGGATACAGCAGTGGTGAGGATAAGTGATGAGTTTTGGGTTTCTCATCCCATATATCAATCCTGCATAACTAGTTATTGCATATAGGCCTATAATATTAATTCAGTCATTATTCCATCTCATGACTTTAATTATTTAAATGAATTATTTAATTCCCCTCAATTAAAGATCTAGATTGTCCTTTTTAGATATCTTGAATTACATTTGATCTCATCAGATTGATAACAAAGAACAAGGAAAATTACACAAAGACAACAACAACAACTCAAAGACAACAGCAACAACAACAACTCAAAGATGACAACAACAACAACTCAAAGACAACAACAACAACAACAACAACTTAAAGACATTAACAACTCAAAGACAACAACAACAACTCAAAGACAACAACAACAACTCAAAGACAACAACAACAACAACAACAACTCAAAGACAACAACAACAACAACAACTCAAAGACAACAACAACAACAACTCAAAGACAACAACAACAACAACAACAACAACTCAAAGACAACAACAACAACAACAACAACTTAAAGACAACAACAACAGACAACAACACTACAACCCAGCGTTCCATGCAAATCAATGGGGAGGTCCATGGATTTCATTATGATATTGCCCATTATTTCTCTCTATATGTATTTGGAGTATATTACATGTATTCCTAAGTACCTATGATCAAACTGAGATGGTACTTCTGTTGATTGGCGATATATTTACTTTGTTTTAGGTCATGCTTGGTAGATTTAGCTGTGTGGATGCTGTGTACGCTCAGCCTCAGCAAAATGTCATTGGTGATGTTAAGGTGACATCCGCACTTGGGACAGTTAACAGTTTTGCTACCGTAGAAATGTGTTACGTTGCCCTATTTTTGTTTAGTAGTCCAAAATCTTTGTTTTAGTATGTTAACTGATAGAGAGTCACCGTCAGTCCATACAATCACCTTTTAAATTGCCTGCTGTGTAGCAGTACAGAGCAGAGGACAGGGAATATGGGATAGTTAAGCAATCACACACAGTCAAGCTTTTATTACAGCAAAAATAAATCAACTGAACAGAAACTCTAGCTCAGTTTGAGCTCTCAAACAGAACCAATAAATACTAGCGGGGCCGCTGCTTGGAAGGAAAACCCACCATACACAAATCTGCAGTCTGAAGAATCTTCATTGGCTGCCAGTTAAATCCCGGATCAAATATAAAATCCTCCTACTAACATATAAATCTCTCCATGGACTTGCACCTCGGTACCTCACAGATCT
>JAODOY010020866.1:0-35000 GCA_025399855.1 Forbesichthys papilliferus
TCGTTGAAATAGAAGTTACCTTTTTGTTTCTTTTAATGTGATTGGTTGGAGGGGGGAGGGGGCAGTGGAAGTGAGACAGAGGAAAAAAAGGGTCACGACAGAAGTCTGTTGGGAATTGCTTTTCGATCAGACAAGCAGACACAAAGATAACGGAGGTTATTCTTTTATTATTTTAAGTTGTCATATGTTGTATGGGGACTATTTGAGTGTAGTAATATGTACGTTTTCATCGACTAGTGTGTAACTGTGAACGGTAGCGCGTGTAGCTGGCTGCAAGTTAGAAGCTAACTGTGACTAGCCGTGATATAGTACACACGTGCGTGCTTAAAAAAGACACGGCGAGGACTTTTATCGCACCAGGAGACGAGAGAAATCTCGGTGGGCCCTTTGGTGGTGCGGAGACGGAGGACTTCACCGGCTAGCGCGACGGGAGAACCCGTGCTGCACCTCGGGCTACGAGGAGCGCGTGGAAGGTGTGTCGGCGGCTCTGTGTTCCACGGAGTTGAGCTACAGAACGTTTCGTTGTACCGAAAGGATTGTGAGTATCTGATATTATTGCCCGTGCGGGGTGAAGCGGTCTCCAGACCTCACCGCACGCAAGCTACGTTCAGGCCTGCAACGGGTACCGTACTGTTAGATTGCCGGCATAGGTTTTGTTTCTGTGGGCCCACAATATATTGTTGACGTTGTTTAATACTTTGATGTACTTGGGTTTAATCTTTTCCCACTTACAAAGTGAATGTGCCACTCATCTCGAGTAGGGGAGTGTCAGCTTAGTTAAAATTAACCTTTACTACCTAAAGGGTTACCAACCACTTAGAGGAGTGGAGTTTTTATTTTCTTTACTTACATGATTTCCTTGCTTAATTAGTGGTGAACAGTTTAATTTCTAAATAACAATATTTTGTTTAATTTACCCTGTGTAAATAAATTGATATGTTGTATTATGCCTTAAGTTCATTGTAAGTCATTATTATTGTCACACCAGGTTTATTTATTCACAGTAGAATAAATAAGAAATAATTAATAAATAGAAATAGTTCTAAAGTAGAGAACCCAGGCGCTGCTCACTGGATAGTTAGGAGGTGACCAGCGTTACACATGCGTAAGTATTGGAAGCGCAAGCGTGTCCTTCTATCCGCAAATGCAGAATCACTAGATCGCAAGCGTAGGCTTTGCAATTGTAAAGTTTGTGTTTGCGGATGGCAAAAACACGTTTGTGGATTATACCTACGCATGCAAACTGAGGTGTGTGCGCTTGTGGATGGTAAAAATACACGTGAATTATACTTTTGCGCTTGAATAATATTGATAGAAATCTACCCCCATATTAACATCTCGTTCAATACTACACTATCATTTGTAAAAAACACGTCACCGTATGGCACACACATGGTTCATATGATCTGATTCTGTTTGAATGGTTGTGCTCAATCTAAAGCAATCTAAAACACTTCTAACATTTCTCATTTTCTAATGATATAGTCTAGGTTACATTTTTCAGAGATATTGTTAGAATGAAGTACATTAATATATTGATCAAACACATCAATACTGCACACTGATGAAAAAATATACAGTATTTCTCTCCACAATGTAAAATCAGACAATACATGCATCTCCACAGGTTACATTTTGCATTGAAAATTACAACAGAACATATTCTAAATAGAATGTAGTGAAAAAGAATGAATTACAGTAAAAATAAAAACCCAAAGCAGTATCTCTTCGCATAGTTGGACCTGGCCTTAGCACTTGTTCCCATCACAGTCTATGTTCTTGCACAGACCCTCCATCAGTTTGGTTGCATGCCTCCATGGCATGGTTGAGGGGTATCCTGACATAATGAGTATGTGTTGGCGCACATATTCACATTGTGTAAGTTGTATTGACCTATGTTGGCATGGAGATGGAGGGCCCCATTCTGCATGATGAAACATTGTGATATTACCATGTTGGCCTGGGACATTCTAAATTACTCTGGGGCCAATTATGTTTCTCTTCATTTTCCAGTACTGTACAATGTTACCTTCCATTTCAGTTGCAGAAGATAAACTCACCAGTTGCCTGTTTAAAGTGCTTATGGCTGATTGGTAAATTTAGAGTTTAGCACCTACGTGTCTGTTCACCTGATGGCCTGGTTTGATCAAATGTTTCATAGGTGTGGTATTTTGGAAGGCAGTGCTTTGAAATTGCAAAGAAATGGCATTGTGCGTTTATGTGTCAGATATCGATAAAAAAAAAATGTAAAGGTACAACACACTTAAATATCAGATGCATAAATATATGTCTGAGCACAGCAGAAGGCTGCATTTTACTGACAATAACCACAATAATATACAAGCGGTCAGGAAAGGTGGTGAAGGTTCGATAGCCTGTTGGCAGAACATTAGGGCTGGAGGTCATAGTCTCAGAGTACAGTACATGTGCTTTTTTGTCCCAAATGTGTGTAATTTAATGTCATGAGATAAGCATCTGTCTAATGCCTTTTGCTCTGCCTTTTACAGTAAATTACATACCCCCTCCCTTTTGAAATCTCTCACGCACACGCACACACACACTTACATTTCTTGGCAGTCAATTTGGTTTAGTGGTGGTGATATGTGTTACAGTATTTCACTTAAACACAATTTCTCAAACACTAAACACATTTTCAAATTGCAAGCACAAATCCCACAACATTAGCTCATCTTCTGCTAAACCGTAAACAAAAATGTCAAATCAATTGATTACAGTTTTTTTTTCTCAATTGCTTAAACATAAAAAATGTATGTAACACATAGTTACTGAAACCTTTCACTTGGGGAGCAAAACCACAGCCCATATCTGCACAACTATAAGAACATTCCCAGCCCCACACTTTTTGCAAAACACTACACAAAATGATTAGCAAAATACTAAACAGAAGCCATATACATTAGACACAGAAATCTAACACATCTAACCACATACTCCTCCTTATGTCAGGATATCCCTCAATCAAGCCATGGAGAAGGCATGCAGCCAAACTGATGCATGGTCTGTGCAAGGAGGGATTCATCATCCAAGAAACATTTTTCCTTACTGTCTTGTGAGAGAGGACATAGCCTGTGACTTGAATGAAATGCTAAGGCCAGATCTAGGTGAAGAAATTATGCTTGAGTTTTTATTTTTACTGTAATGCATTCTTTCTCACAATTTGTTTACAGTGTACTATATTCCATTTAGAATACTGTATGTTCTGTTCACATTTTTTTCACTGATCTAAATGTAATGTTTGGAAACGCATTTATGTATTGTCTAATTTTACATTGTGGTAAGAAATATATTTGTGCGGTACTGGTGTGTTGTGTTTGATCAAAATGTACATGTACTTAAAATATCCCTGAAAATAATCAAACCTAGACTATACAGTATCATTAGAAAATATTGAACACAGTGATGTCTAACTGGTTCAAACAGAATCAGATCATATGAATCTGGTATGAAAATGGTTTTTACAAATCATTGTATAGTTTTGAACGAAGTGTTTCATTTTGCAAAATATCTGAGGTGTTCTGCTACTTGTATGTGTGTTTGTGTGAATTGTGTAGTGGTTTGACAAAAGGAGCCCTTTTTTCAATATTGCGCTTAAGCAATTGAAACGGTAAATCACCAGTCCCGTTGTCTGTTTCCTTTCAGCAAAGTTGCATGAAATGAAACAGAAATAATGACAGCAGAGACTATCTTGTAATGTCTAACCCTCACCTGCATTTGATTGTTTACACTGCTGTGACAGATTGCAAGAAGATGTGTACTAGACCTTAGTGATAATGATTAAAAAGGCAAAAAAAAATGGTTTATCATACATATATTTTCAGTAACAAAGTTCAGTTACAACATTTGTTTTATAAAAGTAATTTCACATCCTGGGCCATAAGAATTCATTTTAAAAACATCTCCCTTTCATTGGTGATGGGCAAAGGTGACAATGCAGACATTTTTTTAAGTCTACAAACAGCATTATTCCTCCAGAAAGATGTTATTTTATTAAAACATATTTTTTTTATTAACTATTAATACGTAGTATGTGTTGTTAAAAGCTTAATCATTAACAATATAATGATACCTTTAGAATATAAATTCACTGAAGGTTAATTGCACAACAATGCCTCTATATTCCAACAGAGACCAGCAAGTGCACCAGTATTAACCATAATTAGTATTATTAGTTCTTGTAATTGTCATTTACAAATACCCATTTATACTGTATGAGGGCCTTATAACCAATCGGAATCACTGACAAATATTAGCCAAAAACATTTATGTGTTTATATAGAATAGAGTGTATTTGTATGGTTTTATCCATTGATTAAATATAGGGGTAGTATATCAAATATATTATTACATTTGTTATTAGTATTTTAAACTACCTGTTTAAAATATTAGTAATGTGTATTATATTTATCTGGAATAATTTAAACAGAAACAAGTAATTTTAGTTGAGTACAGCAATGCAAAAATGACACTGCTTAAATACATTTTATACCTAGTGTCTATGTATTATTTCAGCCTGCCTTTTCTCTTGCTCCATGGGACCAATAAACACACTAACCCATAAATGTTTTTTTTATAACAATTCCTATCCCTCAGGATCACTGGCTTGTTCATCTGTTGTGAGAGCAGCATGCTAGATACAAATCTAAACTACATATAAAAACATGAAGGCCTCAGTTTAGTCCGAAGTTGTGTTATTTTAGTTAATTTATCATTGCCAGGCCCATTGTTTGTTCAGTCTTCTGCCACGTCTGCCTGTCGAGGGTTAAGATCTCTTCCACCGAATGGCAGAGAAGATGGCATGAAGGAAGTAAAGCAACGTGGTCAGGAAGGACATCACCTACACACATGGAGAGATAGACACAGGCCAAGAGAATCAAGGTTATAGTTTATTGTATATTGTGAATCGTAAATAGTACATGCCCAGTCTTAAAAGTCACATCCTCATGTTTCTATGTTTTTAAAAGGAGTTAAAGGCCACCAACCACTGAAGGCGTCGTTCTTCAGTGCGTCAAGGAACGCAACTTTTGAAAAGTCAAATGAAATTGACGAAGGAGCTCAGAAACCTGCAGATATTCAATGCATGTTTATGGCTTGATGCCCAAGAAATAGACCGGAGTTCTAAACGTTGGCATCGACGCGATTCAGACGCCTTCAGTGGGCGGCGGCCTTAAGGCAACAATGGTAGATCACAAAGTTCTATAACAACTTACATAACATTCAATTAGAGCATAGATATATATTGAAGAAGCTAGATGAGCGTCTCTTATACATAAGAAGTTATGTACGTTGAGTGATTATACTTGAGAAAAATCCTAGAAAGATTTGAATGGATGCATGTGTGTGTGTGTGGGACCTACCACTGCAGCAATGTCTAATCTGTACAATTTAAAGTTTTCTGGAACCGTTAAATCAAGTTGGCTTATTCCTATCAGGATAAAATAGGCGAAGACCACTGAGGAGCTCAGGTAGAAGAGAACCGCCACAAAATGGTAGAATGCATCCTGTAGAGGGAGAGTATAAATACATAGCAGAGGGGTGAGACAAGGGAACACATACTGGTACATTTAAGGTGTGGAGTGAGCATGAGGGAGATGGAACAGGACAGATGGAGAAAAAGTTTTACACATCATGAGCTTTTGAACGTTTAACCAGTTAGCCAATCAGGGCAGACTAACTATGGCAGGCCAGCTGTCACTCTGGTTGGCTCCACAGAGGAAGATGAAGAACCACAGCGTTGTCATGACGAAGCAGAAAACGGACACAAACATCACCCAGCCCATGGGGTTGGGTAGATTGACGCTAGTGGACGCCACCAGGCACCAGACAAGGCCTCCAAACACCTAGATAAACAGGCAGACAAAATGACTATGATACTTTGATAAGACTTGTGAAATATTATGATATTATTACTTTCAAAATAATAGTAAACTGTATTTAATACCTTAATGTCACGGGGGTAGCCTGTTCCCTATATGCAGTATATATATATATATTGACCTTGATAAGTATATCTGTATTTTAGGTAAGACACAGCCATATAGTTATTTGCATTTAGCATTATTTTATTATTGTAATCTTCACTTACAATCAGCTGTACTTGCACTTCTGAGACTCAAACCTATTTAGGAGTGTACCATTGATTCAGGTGTTCCTAGGAGGAGGCACCAAGTATGTTGATATGATGAATGTTGATTTTCTTACATGCGATGCTATTTTAATGGTCTAATAATTTAATATTATAAGTACTGTATATTGTATGTTTTATAATTTAAATATAAATGTGTATATATGTGGGTGGACCAGATTTTATCTTCAGTAAGGTAATTGATTGATCAGTTGCTAATTAAATTGACGCTGCTTAAAAGGGAGAAGCTGAGGATTGTTAGGGATGAAATATGCCTGTGAACAGGGAGAAATGAGTGAGGGAGAGCTAAAGGGGCCTTCATTTAGAAGGCATTGTATGAGGTAGTTTCTTTTTCTGCTTTCTGTAGTTTGGCATTCAGTCATTTGTTTTTGTGAAAACTATTTACTTTTTTAGTTAAAAGGTTCTTATTAGGCCTGGGCTATTTGTTGTTATGATTATGGACAATACCTGCAGCAAAATAAATACCTGACTTTTAAGTGAGTTTGCCTCAGTGTGTGCACCATCACTGCTCGAACAACCTCGCAAATACCTTTTTGAAAAGGGACTTTACATAGTAAATTAGACATTTGGTTCTGTAAGAACAATGTAATACTCAGAATATAGAGACCATGTATGTTAATGTGGAGTATGTGATGCTGGTGAGATCTTTGATATTTGAAATCAACAAAACAGACACCTCTCCCATTGGGTGCTCCCTAAGAAGTCTCCAGCCCCCACCGCCCACACTAGACACGTTGCCAAGGCTGCGATAGTGTTGTGACGTGCGGTCTGCACCACTTTGTTTGTGTTCTTTTTACAGAGATTTTTATTTCAGTTCACACACATAACTAGTGTATCATGAAGAGATATTCGCAAAAATAATATTATCTTACAATCACTTCCCTCACCCGTCGGATTACACTTAGGGTACGCGTATTGCTCAGTATCTGAGAATTACCTTTTCTTCCTGCACCAATTTTCAGAAAACAAGTGGGCGCACACACACAATATCATAACCAATAATTCTCTCCTCCCTTTGCAAACACTGCTTGAATGAGTTTCAGGTATTCTGATAGAACATGTAACCAATTGTTCCCTGATAACAGCCACTTTATGGTTTCCAAAACATCAAGACAATAGTCATAGTCATATAGCCATAGTCTGTAAAAGCAACAGCTACTGTATGTACATGTGGATGATATACAAATACAACAACTATAACCTGTTTTATTGTAATATACAATATGTCTACAGAATGGTTGAACTACACTGTGTATACATTAAATTGAAGGACTGACTAAATATATGGTTGTATGGTAACAACATCCAGTTTGGTTTGTTGGTTATGAAATTGAAAATGTATTCTATATTACAGTACCTTAAACTATATATCATACAATAATTCTATATAATTCCAGGAAACATGCATTTATACTGATAGGCTAGTGGCATCCTATCCAGTCCAAGATTAAAGGCCAGTCAGTGAAATCAAGTCTGCTGTGACTTGGTGAGCAATCAGATTAGATTTACATTTACACAGCTATCTTTTACAGGTAAAAAAATCTATTTTTCAGAAGCCAGTAAAACCAGCCGAGCCTAGCCCACAGCCAACACAAAGTCAACAGCAAGGCTGCGTTCAGAATGGTTTGACGTTTACTTTATGTTCAAAGAACAAAATCGACAGTTGCCTGAAGTTACAAAACAAGTAGGGGTTGGGTTGTGGATTGAACAACATTCACATGGCTAACAACCGCAATGCAATCGTTTCTGCTTTACTGCTGTAATTGTTGTGTTGTACAGCTACACAAGATCATGGTAGAAACAACCACCTCTGTCAATTTTGCTTGGAAGAATGTGTCCATGATTGTCTCAACCAATTCTAAGTAAAAATAAAATGCGTTTCATTTCAACGTTACACTAGAAGCCATACATTCAGATGAAATAAGATGGTAGTGAATGCGACCTTTGCTACTGATTATGACAAATTCTCACAAATATGTATAAAACTCTGACTGGCTACAAAAATGCAGCTTCACTTTGACTACAGGTCATTGGCAACACTTGTCTTGCTCACTAATGTAGTATTTGAAAGCATTGTAGTTGCATTATGTTTTTGTGGAAACGTGTCCTTCGGTCAACTGGTTTAGTGAACGTAGCAAACATTCAGTTCACTGAATGCAGCAAACCCTTACACCCTGTCACTTACTAGTTGGAGCCAATAGTATACATTCAATTATGTCCCATTATTCCATCATAGTAAATAATGTCATGCTTTAATCTGCAGGTTTTTATGATTTATGCGTGATACATTTTCCACCTGTGACATGGAATTTAATCAAAACTAGGCAGTGCAAATACCAATCTTGCTAACATTTTATATTTTTGGCAAGTAGAACAAATAGTCTGTTTTCCTTGTTTTTAATTATCTGTTAAATATATACGTAACTGCTGGTATTGACCCTAATTCTTAATTTAACATATATATATTTTTTAAAGTATAATAAAAAAAAATCTAATAATTACTGCATTTGTCAACCCCATACATTATCTTACTATTGTACACTGTACAGTATACGTGCTGTATAAAGGACTTAGTTTATCTGTTTCCTTTTAATATAATAAATGTATATTGAAGAGTTTATATATTTGTAAACAATCCACAAAGAACATTTGTTTTTCATTTGCCAGTAATTGGGTGAAATCACCTGCTTCCTTGATCTGGTCTGTTTATTTCAACAGATTAGACATTTCACTATCATGTCTCTTGTGTTTATAATTAGTTAGCTAGTGACATCCTTCCAGAACAAGTGACCTTAACCTCCACAGTAAGGCAAACATCTACTGTATTTTACTAGTCTGACCAATTTGTTAGTGTGTTTAAATGTGAAAGTGTTAATGGACTCACAAACTCCGGGAGGAAGAAGATGTCGGGAATGCTGGTGAAGATTCGGCCGCCTGTCGGCAGGACATCTCTGGAGCTGGAAGCCATATTCCTGAAGTATGTTTGGCTGTGTGTGTGTGGTTGTGTCCAATGCAGTGTACGTTTGCCTCTGTGTGCGCGTGAGTGTGTATGTGCTTTTTATAGGCTCCTCTTGGACACCATCTGCAACCTCTGTCTCTTCCCAACTGGCGTTATTCACCTGCTTCAGCTTCACCTCCGCGCCTGTCTTTCCAGTCCCCCGCCCATCCACCTCCACTTGCCTCTTTTCATTCCATTGCAAATCCAGTTAGACTGGTGGATGGTGTGTGTGTGTGTGTGTGTGTGTGTGTGTGTGTGTGTGTGTGTGTGTGTGTGTGTGTGTGTGTGTGTGTGTGTGTGTTAAATATTGTAATCGCATTAGACTGAAGGACATTACACTGAGAAATCGTAAAATAATAAATGGTGCAAGGATGGAAGGGCATTAGAGAGAGAAGACATGCAAGCAAAGAACAAAGGAAGGAGTGTGTAACACAAAGCCGTCCCTGATATCCATCTGGCAACTTGTATGGCTGTAAAACTAAATGTAATGCACAGTATGCTACATTCTAATAGTATATAGTATGGCGTATAAGCCCATTGTAAATAAATAAATACAAATATTAGGAGTTTGGGAAGGGGGGTAATATTACAACATTAAAGTTGTACATTTAGGGGGGAAAAAATTCGCAGTTTCTATCTTTTCCACCTAGATCAGGGGTGGGGAACCCTGGTCCTGGAGAGCCGCAGCCCTGCATGTTTTAGATGTATCCCTGCTCCAACACACCTGATTCTAATGAATGGGTCGTTATCAGGCTTCTAACACACACACTTCTAACTTTGTTAATTAGAATCAGGTGTGTTGGAACAGGGAGACATCTAAAACATAGCAGGGCTATACAATAGTAAATAATTATACAATAATCAATCATAATAATAACATAAAAAGTAAGGACATTTGTATTTTATTGTGTTTTATTTATTATTTCTTTGTTTTAACAATGCTTCTTGGCAATACATCTTATATACCATTAGAAAGCCTAATTAACTCTCTTCTAACATTTGTAAGCAACGTGTATTTGTGGGATGAGCAGCAGAGATGAGTATGTGGGTTGTGCCCATGGAACATTTGTCAAATCTTTTCTGACAATGCCAAATAGCTTTTCTTTGCTGTTGACTCTTGTTTGGTGTTGTTTGGTGGATTGTATGATTAAAGTCTGAAGAAACAAGACACATTGGCAATGTATCAATTTTTTAATTGAAGAAACAGGAGCGTCTGTAGCGTGTGGAAGAACCATACACAGCAAACACAGCCTGGCACCTCCTCCTCAGGCTAACAGCCTGGTCACACACTGCTGTGGGATGGCATCCCATTCTTCAACCAGAATTTGTTACAGGTCAGCCAACATGGTTGTGTTGGTCACTCTGGCACCAAGATAATCCCACAAGTTTTCACAAATTCCCTACATTTGTGTGCGTAGTTTACAAATCATATTACTAATAATTATACATATTCTTAAAGAAATACACCTCATTAAAAAGGTAAAACTAATCAGATAAAGTTCCATACACAGTTAAAATGGCCATGTTAATCCTTACAGGATGACTAGGAACTAGTCATCTTAGATATATTATCATGTTACACTCCATTACACTACATTAGACTTTTACCAATGGAAGCATTAGGTTTGGGCTTCATAACAAAACGTCATTCCAGAGGCACGCAGCACAGCAAGTGGTGACCATCATTTCTTATTGCCAAAGCAGTCCAGAACCAAGCCTGTTTGGTTGCTATAATATGTATTTTCTAATTGCTTATCTCCCTCACAATGCAATAACTTTAGCAAACAAATGTAACTTGTGCTGCCCTGGATGTGGGGGTTTGGTGCCTCCTGATTTGGTGCTCCTCCTTCTGCATCAGGCCTGATATCTGTTGATTGTGTAGTGGTAGCATTATGTATGTTGTGTTTTTACCCCTGCACAAGCAGTCTGTTTTTTCAGTACGGTGCCCATGAACCTTTGATTATTATTGTTGTGATTTAGCATCAATTTGGCTCGTAATGCCAATGTGTGTATATTTACATATTTAGTGGTCTATTTATTCTAATGGGTGTTGTTGTGTAACGACTGTAGTGTTTAATTCACCTGTGCCATTCTTATTATACATCCATGGTGCCACTCTACCACGTGTGTGATATTGGGGTTAGTGAAAGATACTGTACAAAAAAGGGCCAATGTGTTTTATTTTACTGGATCCTATTTGCTGTTAAAAATGTAATTGTATACTTTTAACTTATTTTCATTGCCACTGCCTCTGAATGATTTTTTGGCTTAATTTCTGAGTACCTCTCCTTTCAAGAGTTAACGTTATTAAACCTGTTACACAGGTTTGACATGGGTGACCAAGTTAAACAACAACATTCAGTTGCTACTGGAGACACTGTGGGAGCGGCTTGGGTGTATGAGGAGCTGAACTCAAGATGGAATGTTGACAGATAAGATTTGGAGTTGTATTATTTGCCTAAAAACACAAAAAAGGTGGTTTGTCTGTATACCTATTGTTCAAGACTCTTTGTTAAGCTTTGTCTAGTCTTTATTTTATAAGAGGTCAATGTGAGTTTAGTATTTGTTTACATGTATATTAGACCAATTTAAAACTCCCCCCTTCATGTCTGCTGTGGTGTCCAAATAGCCTATTCCCCATTGATTGCATAAAGAAAACGCCTCTAAAACAAATTAAACTTCCTTGAATGCAAAACTATTATGGGACTTTATGTCACATGGCAATTGTAGAGAAAATGTCATCTCTGCCTTCACTAAGGCATGCTTTCTGGAAAATGTCATCTCTGCCTTCACTAAGGCATGCTTTCGGGAAAATGTCATCTTCCCTTGCTTTTGATTGGCTCCATTTGGATGGGCATTTTGACGGATAAATGGCTACTAGAATGTGATTCAAAGGGAAAGCGGTGGCACACTACACTTGGCATGCTTGCTGACTTGCTGTTAGTTTAGTAAATATTTCAGTTCCTTATTTCGTGGTGGTATTCAAGTTATTGCTTTCCTCTCATTAACAGACTGTTTATGCAGGAACGTTCCAGCCTAGACTGGTCTGAGCTCTCTGTAAAGTTCCTTTTATATGGCTATATATAGATGAGACTAATGATTAACTCTGAACATGTCATCTGATATAATTAAACTCTACACCAGCCATGCACATGCATACCGAAATGTCTAGAAGAGAGAAGAAAGAGCAATTATGTTTGTTTGTGTGGTTGTTGGAGCCGTATTTTGTTGGTTGCCCAGTAGATGGCGCCTCCCTAGTTTGACTGTCTCAGAGGCAGCAAGGTAGTTTTATTCGGCATACTAATTTAGGGCAGGTGCAGAAAGGGCATTAAAATGCCTGTGCCAAGGCCACAGAAGCAAGAAGGCATATCAGTGGTGTTGAACTAATGGGTGGTACCACTTTAAAGGAGAAAGAACAGATTCATCTGTGAATAGGGGAGCAATATCTCTTCCTCATCCTCAGGGTCAATAAAAGAATGTAATCAAAGGTATTAAAAACATTTATTACAAAAGTACAAAAGACATTTACCAGCAATAACCTGACTTATTGTTTTAACATATTTGTTGGAAGCAAGGCTTGTGATCTGACATTTCATTATCATGAACATGTTGACTAGGAACCACATTGGAGAACAGTTATCATGTTAGCTAATATGACAGTAACATTTTAACAGTTATCACACCTCTAGGCTAAGTTTGTTCAGCCAATTATATTTCACTGAATTAAGATATTAACAGGTTCAAATCCTGTATCACTTTTCCTTTTGAATTCATGGCTAGATAATATATTGTATTAATTTCCATATAATTTTGCTGACAAAGCAATTTTCCTGAGCTTCTCAAACACGGTACTGTAGCAAAACAGCTAATTCACGTTTTTCTGAAAAACATTTAAATAGATGGTAGTCTCTTGTCCCTGTTAGCGCACCAAACGCAGAAGGTCATAGGTCAGCTCACTGATATCAAAAGCGAAATGCTGTGGCGTGGGGTCAACTAGCACCTGCAAGCTTCCTGATTGGCCGGTGGTGTGGAGGGCGTGTTTGAGGCCGTCCACGACAGCATAGGTAACGCGCGCGCGCAGCTCCTCACAAGGCGGGTCCGCCCAGCGTTGGCATGGCAACGAAGGGGAACGGAGGAGGTAATAGACTGAAGACATATAGACCTTAGCAAACTCCTGCTTCAGATAGGCCAGGTCTCTCTGAAAGACATTGAGCACAGTCAGCAGGAAAGTACCACTAAACATGCTGTTAAACATGAGCATAATAACTTGAGAGAACTCCTGTCTGGTAGGAAACATCATGCCTGATTATGCCAGATTAGCTGAGCATGTAAGCAAATGTCAGGATCATTTAAACAATTGAGACACTTCAGAGGAACTGGGGTTTAAATAAGCCTAAAAATAACACACGCACGCGCGCGCACACACACACACACACACACACACACACACAAACATTTAAGACTTCCATGAGCGAGTCTTGAGACCCCGTAGCGATGACAGAGCCAGCCGGCCAGCCGAGGTGGTGGTACAAAGGGCTCTTGTCGGGACCTGGAACCTGACAATTGCTTGGAGGTAGCTCGGGGCAATTTCCTTTACTGCCTTGTAGGCCAGCACCAGTGTCTTGAACCGGATGTGGGCTGCAATGGGGAGCCAGTGAAGTTCTCAGAAGAGGGAAGTTACATGGGAGAACTTGGGTTGGTTGAATACCAGGCAGGCTGCAGTGCTTCGAACACGCTGTAGGGGTCTGGTAGAGCACGCTGGTAGTCCGGTTAACAGAGAGTTGTAGTAGTCCAGGCGTTAAATCAACAGAGCTTGGACCAGGAAGTGGAGTAGCTCTGTTTTTTTGAGGTTGAGTTTGAGGTGATGGTAGACATCCAGGCACACACACACACACACACACACAAAACACATGCGCACATATGCAAACACACACCTTCTGAGCTCTGTTCATGCTGCTCTCAGCATCCGCCCATGCACCCTGAGGAGACAGACGAGAAACCAGTCAGTCAAGAAGGAATCTGCTGAATGACAGAAACCCTAAAGCGTGAACGGGACCACTGTGTTCAAACACTCTAACGCCCACAGCCAAACAGTAAACACACACATGTGCAAACAAGTGTTCACCGCTGACCTTGAGAGCATCCATTAGGTCTGGTTGGTCCAAGAGGGCAGGGAAGGTCGCCAGCACAGGACTGCACAACATGTCTGAGAGAGAGAGAGAGAGAGAGAGAGAGAGCGAGAGAGAGAGAGAGAGAACATTTGACATATTATCACCACAGCTCTGTGTCTAGTCATGTACCTATTCATCTACTCTGTGTGTGTGTGTGTGTGGGTGTGCGTGTGTGTGTGTGTGCGTGCACCTGCATTCTGCATGGTGGGCCGGTCCATCAGTAGTGCATCAGCCAGCAGTTGTCTGTGTAGAGCCAGTATGTGAACACAACTCAGGCTGAATAACAGGGTGTCTGGAAGGAGGCTGACACACACACACACACACACACACACACACACACACACACACACACACACACACACACGAGTCTTCATGAAAGCCTGTCTAGGTGTGACATTAACGTACAGCGTATTGTGCCAGACAACAGGCGGTGTCTCCACCAGACATGACACGACCGAGCGCATCCCACTGCCACGTCTGCGCTGACTCACTGCTGTGTGTGTGTGTGTGTGTGTGTGTGTGTGTTCTGCTTGGGGAGGGTTGGGTGACTAGGTGTCACTAGGTGTCTACCTCATTTCTGAATGGAGGTGTGGGGACCTCCGGGGAGAAACAGGGCGTTGACTGCAATAACGTCCTCCTCGTTATGTGTTCATACATGCGTGACACACCTGCTATTAAGCCTGGATTATGTCACAATTATGGCTGTCACAAAAAACGCGTTCATTTCGAAGAATTCATTATATTAAAAAGGTAACCCGACAAAAACTGTTGCTGTTGCGGCAAATTCAGACGTCAGAGGTTGAAGATGATTTTGCTGACACATATTACTTGTGTTGATATCGATGCAAACATCTTCTTATTAATAAATGAGTTGGTAGCCACCTCTCGTATAAACCAAACAGTATTTCCATTAGGCCTACCATAGATGAGAACGAGCCTGACACGGACATTCTCCATTTGGACAAAGCTATTGTGACAGCTGTCACTGTCAAATCTATCCCAGGAGGCTGGACACTGCTTTGAGAAACAAGGACCTGATTTCCTCTAGATCAGAAAGTGTCAATAAAGAACGTAATTATGCCATGGATGTGTACAGTAGAATACTTATCACTAGATATGGATAGTGATGACCTTCATTGGAGGCATGAGGCCTATACTACAATGCATTGCAAGAAGTATCATTTGGTGCCTTGACATCTGGTCACAGAAAATGGAGCAAAAGGCAAATATGAATTTATGCGATTCATTTAGAATAATTAGATAAATTAATCATAAAGCATGTAATCGCTTGACAGCCCTAGTCATAATAAATTACATATTAATATAAAATCATTTAAAATAATAATATATAAGAAATATTCTATTCTATTCTATCGATAAACGTCGCTTTCTGCATAGGGGAGGGGTTCTGGCCCATGTTATCCATGCACTGTTTGGTTTCCCAGTGTAGGTACCATAAGTGGTTTATTGGTGGCTTACATTTTAAAGCTATGAAGTTGAAAATGCTTTAAACCTTTCAAACTGTGGTCGCAGGGCTAACATTGTGTTACTTGGGCATGTGACCAATGGTGCGAGCTCTGCCTCATGAAGGAGTTCATCTCTGTGGAGAAAGAGCTCTCCTACCTCAGCTGGGCTCTGATACGGCTGTTGGGTGACTGTATCTTGACTATCAGCTTGGCTTGTCGCCTGGACCGAAACATCTGCTGGATTACGTTGCCTGGGACAGCAGAGGAAAGAGGAGAGGACAACACATATGGCACTTGGAGCTTTTTCATCTTTGCTTTAGTACATCAATGCAGCTCGTTATCATTCGCTAATCTGCTGTTACTTTGAGCCACTCCTGCCTTTATAGATCTGTAGTCACTTTAAAGTTTTCCCTACACTGTTAGAATGTGATTTAGAGACTTCTTGCCACTGTAGACCTTCTCTTTACACAAACCTCCCCATCCTTTTGTCAGCAACCAAACAGAGGAACGTCTGCAACTCATCATTAAACCATGACATGGTTTTGTGGGTCTGAAAGGTGATTTAATATAAAGTGAATAAAAGAATGTGTTCAAGCTGTTGTGAGTATGTCCAATGTCACGTAATGACACTGTAGCAATTCTCTGACCAATCAGTATTCTGCAGTATTTTCACATCGCCTTTTGTATCGCCTGGGCTCGCTTAGAACCTCGACAGAGGGAATTCAAAACACAAGTAGATAGCAGGTACTATCCACAATGTTTGCCTGACGGCAAACCAGTCTAGTCAAGTGCAATGGAAAAGTGCCATTACCTGATAGTGTTGTTTATGCTAGGAACTACAGCCTACCTGCTGTGCTTACAGAGGCCTCCTTGTCAACATCCTGCTCATAGGGGACGCCAGCATTCACTGCCAACTCATAGGTCCTACACACACACACACACACACACACAGGGATATAATATATATGTTTAATTACAAAGAAGTTTGTGTGATTAATTATGTGTGCATGTGTTTCTGTGTTGGTTTGTGTGTGTGTGCGTGCCCCCTATGCAAAGGGTGTTGACATGAAGGCCTCTGTAAATGAAAGTATGTCCTGCTGTGTTTGTCCAATTGTGTGACATGTGCATGTTAAACAGCTGTATGTTAGTGTGAGTGTGTGTGTGTGTGCATGCGTATGTGCGTGTGTGTACGCTTGAGCACTCGGTGACAACTTGGTGACAACAAACGGCTGCGGCCTAGCAACCAAACCTTAAACAGTGGTGACACTGTTTCAAATGTAGGGTTTTGTTTATTTAGTTTGATATTATTCTGATTTAGGTTATTTAGTATATATTCGTATAATGATGAGCTTCCAGGCGATGCCACGAAGGATTAATTGACACTGATTTGGACCACATAGCAATTAACACTGTTGTTTTCACTGAGTTGTCTTATCTTAGCAACCACGCAACCTCACTTCCGAGCATTCGTCCACCAGATGAATGTACAGTACCTAGCAGGAAGGGGCAGTCCATTGGAGTCAGTTAGTTTGAGGAAAGCCCACCCACAGCTGAGATCCCCTCTCTCTCCTGTGGACTAGAGCACAATGCAGTTATCACGTTATATAGTACTACTATGCTAGAATAGAGATGGCAGGTTATATGCTTCTGATTAGCACATATATGGAAATAGTATTACCTGCAATTGTGTTTTTATTTATTTATTTATTATTAACGTGTGTGTGTGTGCATGTTTGTGCGTGTGTGAGCAGATGGGAGCTCACATTACGGATGAAGGTAACTCCCAGTTCAAACAGGATGCCGAGGTCAGCAGATTCAGAGCTACAACGAAGGAAACACTCTCCATCTAGTAGGGCTGGCAGAACACCTGCCATCTTTAACACGCACAAAGGCACACACGCACGCACACCCACACACACACGCACACAAACACGAGAGGTGGTTGATACATTCTCACAATGTTTCACCCATAAAGAAGCTAGCTGTGTTTAGTGTGTGTAGTACCCTTGGGGAGAAGGTCCAGGTCTTGGGACTTTTGCCAGTGTAGGTAGCCCTCACTGTGTGTATGTTACTCAGCACCTGCAAAGCATACAACTGGCGCTAACCTCGTATCCAAGGTCCAAACAGATTAACATAGACAAATTAACATATACATAACATATACATATACCCCACCACCCAGCCTTTGTTTATTACAAAATAATTGTCTTGCACCCAGCGCAAAGCAGGAACATAAGTGTCTTTGAGAGTTTCAGACAGACACATTTGTCATTTTATCATCCAGCACACACATTGTTTAAATAGTAAATGAACCACGCCGGTGAAGTGTGTTGGTCTAAACATGAGGTGTGGTCTAGCGCTTTGCTGGCTCATTGCTATCTTTAGTCAGTGGAAAGTGATTGCGTGATTGACCAGCAAAAACCTGCTCTAAAGTCAATGGGTGCGCCACATTATCAAGATAGTATTGCCTATGGCCGGTGTACAACGTGCATACACTCTGTATGTTACACACACAGACATGCAAAGGATTAAAAGTTAAAAGAGTACAATGTGAAATATTATTATGTAAACTACATCAACATATTTTAGGGATCTTGGTGAAATCTTGCTGTTGCTGTAGATGGTCTGCTCGCAAGCTTTCACCAACACGCCGGTATAATAGCAATCCTCCTATGATGCAAGCGCAACTGAATTTGTAAAGGGAATGTGATATGACTTATTGGTTTATTGTACTGTATGTTCCGCCCAAAACACACCCATCAATAATATAGAGCGTAAGTACCTCTGGCCCAACAGAATCCGCCATTAAACTAGCAAAAACAGATTTGGACTAAATGCAGTGGGTGCCTTGCACTTTAATCTGTGATATTAGATTATTAAAATATGGCCCTCAGTCACCCAAACTGGTTGTGCTGGCTGTTACACAATGAATACTCACTCATATCTGAGATGGAGATATGAACATGCTGTACGTACTGTATGTACGGTACTTTATATACCCTACAATTATGTTATATTCTTATATAATTACGTATATACCCAAATAGTCTAACAATAATATACCCTATTATTCTACATAGTGTGGGTCCTCCCCTGTTATGAAGGGGTCAAGGCACTGTCAAAGCCATTGTTTTATAGGCCGCGGTAATAGCAGTCTCACAACTCTCAGTGGCGTGACAAGTTTGACCCCTCCACCGTCGGTCAAATTAAAGTGTGACCTGTATAGTTTTAACAGCATACAAATGGATTAATTATTAAAAACTGGATTCAAGCATCTTCCAAGCATCCAAGCAACTATTTTAAGGACTCCCTGCTTCATAGTGAGAACATTCTACACAATCTCATCTGGGTGTACTGTACAGTTAAGTCTACTAGCCATAAGTGTCTGTGTATCAATCCCCCAACAAGCATAGTCTAATAGTCTGTAGTTGTTTGGTGAATATACATGCAGGGTCTGTATATCTGAGGCTGTACAGCACCCTTGTATGCGTACTAGGGAGTCTTGGTAATTCTTACACTGAGGTTAGTGGGTACAAGGGGATAAAACCACCCATTAAAGACATGTACTGATAACTAAACTGCTACTGGAATATGCACTTCCTCAACCAGATTAGCATGGTGCTATACCATGGTGCTGACATTCTGACATAGCAACAATAAGGATATGGTTTAAAATTCTCTTATATTTCTTTCATCTGATCCCTTTTCTTTTTTTAAAATCTGATTCCTTTAACTATTTATATTAATGTATTTTCTCTGTACTTCTGTATTTGTTGATGGGAAGAACAACTAGTGTACATGCATTCCCTCTCTGTAAAGCACTTTGAACTGCAATTCTGTATGAAAAGTGCTATATGAATAAAGATAATTATATTATTATATTATTATATTATTATTTGTATTAGTATAGGTGTGGAGCTAGGGAACTATGAGACGGACCATAATTCCCTGCAGAGGAGACCACAGACATTCCTAGGTCAAGGGGACACAATATCGCTGAGTCACCTCCACATTCAGTGGGCACACACCTGAGCTCCATTGAAGGCACAGAGGCGGATGTGTCTGCTCAGCACCTGAACTCCGACCCCAGGTGTGGAAATCATCTTGCAGCTCCACAGAGAGAAGCACACACTTGTCTTCACATGCCGCGCACGTACCTACATCACGTAGGAGGAGACACGTGTAATAACTTGAATATTTTACATGACACAGAAGCAGGATAGTAGTATTGTATTATAATCTTCACATCTGTTGACACACCATACTGTCCATTAGATAATGAAAGGCGTGTAACTTCTGTGAAGATACCATAAATGCGTCATCTAATGTGTTGAATACTACTGAAACACACGTATGCTTATATCGTGCTGTATTTCAGGAATGAGATTCTAGAAAAGGTATGTCACAAAGGAATGTACCCGTTCTCTTCAACACACACACACACGCACACTCACACACACACACACACACACCCACACACACACACACACCCTGCCAGTGTCTGCATCCAGGAAGAGGTCTTTGAAGGAGAGCTGTGATTGGCTGAGCCCGGGCTGGACGTAATAACTGCCTCTGTAGGCAGGGCCTGTGAAGAGAGGTAGTCCAACAATAAATGTTAGGAACACGTATTACACACACACACGCGCAGACACACGCACACACACACACACACACACGTGATACTGTAGACGTGCACACTGACCTTCGTCTGACAGCAGTTTGGTAAGGGTCGATGGTCGGAAACCTGAAGGTATTGCCCCCATGGCAGACAGCACTTCAGTTGCATCAACCTGCCACACACACACACACACACACACACACACACACACACACACATAAAGTACAGGATGAGGGTCTACTGAAGCTGTGTGAGAGACAGGCTGGTATAATGTAAACATTTGATATAATATACTTTATTGGACTAACATAGTCTAGGCAAGGTGCTGCCATAGACTCCCAGTACATTAAAAAATTATGAATTAAGAAAAAGTTAATTCAGAGCAATACAGGCATTTGTATTGATTCACAGCCACATATACATAGAGGAACCCATTTAACAGTAATCTTACCTCAGCTAAGGCTCTTTTGACAGTGGACCAGTTGGAATTGGACATTCTGCTACTAGAAAGAGGGAAGGAGTCATTGATGCTGGATTACAACTGAAATATCAACTATACAGATTATTATGTATTTAGATAAATGGTCTGAAGACTATAATCATATAATGGATGGCTCAGTCAGTGGCTAAACAGACAAATGAATGCTATGTTACAACGACATATCATTTCATTGACATGGTAACTGCTATGGTAATCTGCTGAAGGGAAGAGTTACAGTAGCCTTCAGTGTGGCTGCTCTAACATCACCACCTAGTGGCTAGAAGACGGTACTTCACCCCCGCTTCTCTTGGACCTCGCTGCTCTCCGCACCAGCACCGTCGTCTTCTTCTTCTTCCTCCTCCTCCTCATCTTCGTCATCAACTTCATCATCATCTTCATCATCATCTTCCTCGTCGTCATCATCGTCGTCCCTATCTTCCCCGCCGGCACGCTCACCACTGCTGTCCCCACTGTCTTCATTGACGCCCACAGCAGGACCACTGCTATCCTCAGTGGGCTGAGTCAGCAAAGGTTAAAACAGTCCTACCATTTATACTATTTACACTAACAGTGTGGTAACACACACACACACAACCTTTTCTTTTCATATGCAAATGTGTACCAAAATAATTACAGCACAATACAGTGTCTTATAAAAACAATACAAATTGTATTTCCAAAGTTCTTCAAATATATTGGGGGATGATTGGCGTACCTTCAGGTAAGTTTTAGGGACCACGCCCCTGTAGCCTTTGGCGTTCTGGGCAAGCCACCATCCATCTGCTGTCTTCCTGACAATCTTCAGCACCTCCCCCCTCTGAAGCAGCATAGTATTATTAGTAGTATTATACTATTTATGTCCAATTGGATAAACCTATCACACATACACAACAGTTCCTATACTTGTACAGTATAATGCTGAGCCTAAGATAAACAGCTAGCTGTGCAGATGTAGCAATTCTGTGTGAGGGTTTATGTGTCATGTTGCTAATATAATTCAAAACAGGCCTAAAAGCTAACAAGCCATTCATTCTAACTGCAATTATCAGTAAATTATCAGTCAGCAAGGTAACTGTAAATAGAATTGAAGACGATTTATTGAGCGTGTGTTGTTGGTGCTTTATTTATCAAATGTGAAGTGACAATTACAGGCAGGCCCTGTAATTCTCGAGAACGCTTACTGTTTGAGTGCAAATCAAAACAAACTCCCTCAGAAGCTCTTCCCTGCACATTGTAAACACATTGTGAAGCATAGGGCATTGTTGTCAAGTGTATTTATATAGCCCTTAATCACAGTCTAAATTTCACATGTAAACAAACAACACCCCAAATAACACCTCTGCCCTGAGAAAAAAAACTTCCATTAAAAACCCCATGGGGAAAAAAGAGAAGAAACCTTGGGAAGGGACTACAGAGGTGCGAGTGGTGTTCACCACTTTGTTTGTGTTCTTATTTACGGTGCCAGGGTGTGTTGAAATATCAGATAATTTATTTCAGCACACACAGAATGGTAAAATAGCGAAATGCAAGGAGATATTTAGTGAATTTTAATGGTGTATTATCTTACAATTATCCTATTTTTTGTATATTATAATTTTAAGCTCTTTATTTTCCATTAAGTATTAAAGAATTACAAGTACATAGCATTATTACCAGAAAGTATACTGAAGTTTTACTGAAATGTTAACTTTTAACACCTGGTAAACAAAAAGTTTTTTTTTTACTTTTGTATTTTAGACTAGATAATGCAGTTCACCTGAATAGAGAGATCCCCCTCCCATTCTTCCTTAAAGTCACTGAGGACAGTATAGGTACAACACTTTGGTTGAGCAGGGGGTTTCACGGGCTCATTTTCCTCATCCTCCTCATCCTCCTCCTCCTCATCATCATCATCATCATCATCATCATCATCCTCCTCCTCTTCCTCCTCATCCTCATCACATTCTTCCTCCTGAGGTTTGCTGTGGATTACAGTGGAACTAGATAAATCCTTAGCAAAAGTCAAACTAAACAAAACATGTACCAAACTAAACAATCACTACATAAATGCATTTCAGACAAATTATATATTTAATCTATTTAATCTCAGTTCTGATAGTTTTAACTATACTATAGAGGCCACATTACTTGTAAAGTACTGTATAGTATAGCCTGCACTCTGAATAATTTGACCACAAACCCAGTTGATTGTCACTGCAGCAATTCAAAGTCTGGTCTCCTAAGGAGTAATATTTAAGTGGATTTACTACAACTGGGTTTTTTTCTTTCTTTTTATGATTTTTGTGAATAAATGATTTGTGTTTGCCCTTCCTGGATCATAGCCTTGATGTGGTGGAAATGCTTGTGAGGCCTGATGATCCTCAAAGCTATGTCATCGGGAGCTTTATGCTCTTAGTAGGGCCTGGTAAGGACCAGCCCGAAAAGGCAACGTCGGAACATTTTGTGGACCCGCCACTTGAGAGATGGAGGAAGGGGAGTGGTGCAATGCCAGTGAGGCAAATGAAAAATGTGGAGCGGGCTCCAGGCTGTGGTGGCAGAAACTGACTCTTGGAACGTAACCTCTGGGGAAGAAAAAGCCAGAGCTGGCGCTAGATATAGTGGGCTCACCTCTACGCACAGTGTAAGCTCTGGAACCAAACTCCTTGATAAGCGTTGGCCTCTCTCCTACTCAGGAGTTGTCCAGGGTGAGAGGCGCCGGGCGGGAGTGGAGATACTCACCAGTGCCAGGCTGGCTGCCACACAGTTGGAATTCCACTCTGTGGATGAGAGGTTCGCCTCTATATACGGTTTAGAGTTGCAGAGAGGAAAACTGTTGCTCTAACAGCAGCATGGAGTAATGGGCCTTCTTGGAGAAGGTCGGGGGAGTTCTGGATAGGGCTCGACATACTGACTCAATAATCCTACTGGAGGATTTCAACACTCACCTTGGCAACGACTGGGAGATTTGGACGGGTGTGATTAGGAGGAATAGCCTGTCAGATCTGACAACGCGATGACCAAAGCGGTGGGATGTTATTGGACTTCTGTGCTAGTCATGGTTTGTCCATCACTAACACCATCTTCACACACAAGGTCAAAGATATCAATGGCCATGAATGACCAACTTTATAGTCATTTCAGCAAACCTGAGGCCATATGTTCTGGACACTCGGGTAAAGAGAGGAGCTGAGCTTTCAACTGATCACCATCTGGTAATGAGTTGGATCAGAAGCTCAAGCACATAGTAAGGGTGTGCTGGGAAGGTTTGTCGGAAGACAAAGTGTGGAATGATTTTATCTCGCACCTCTGAAGAGGTGGGCAACATGGAGCCTGAATGGACCCTGTTCAAGACCTCCATTGTTGATGCTGCTGTCAAGAGCTGCGGTCAAAAGCTAGTTGGTGCATGCCACAGCGGCAGCCCTAGAACTCTCTGGTGGACTCCAGCCGTCAGGAAGGCTGTCCTGTCATTTCTGGCTCAGGAGACTCATGGAAAAGGACTTTTAGCTGGCCTCAAAATGGTTCTGGAAAACCACTCGGCAACTCAGGGGAAGAAGGTTGGAGCTGGAAGGAGCATTTTTAGGATCTCCTAAATCCAGGAGATGTGCCCTCATTGGAGGAGGCAGTGATGGATGTGCGTGGGAGGTCTGAATCTATTTCCTTGGCAGAGGTTACTGAGGAGGTGGGGCAGCTCTTGCCGGGTGACCGGAGGGTGTGTTCCAACTATCTGGTAATTACACTCCTCAGCTTCCTGGGAAAAACGTATGCCATGGTGCTGGAAAGGAGATTACGGCTGTTAGATGAACCAAAGATTCAAGGTGAACAATCCGGATTCCGTCCACAGCGTGGAACAGTGGAGCAGCTCTTTGTTCTCTCACAGATCATTGAGTTGGGCTGGGAGCTTCCTCTTGCGAACATTTTTGCAGCCAACTTCCACTTCCACCCTCAAGTAATTATATTCTCTCTGACTATAGTGGTCCCGACTGAACTAAATGACATGGTCCTACAGACCTGTTGGGCCCTGGGGGCGACAGCTCCAGAGAGAGGCTGGTTAGACGCTCCATGAGAACCTGCAGTCGCCTCTCCTCTTCCTGCTTCTTCTGATAATAGTTCCTTACCGGCACTGGTTCATCAGCCTGAGAGAAAACAAGCATTATTACAATTACAACGATCAAGAATTTAAGAATATCGGCTACTGTACATCAACTTAATAATAAAAAGACATATACTCACCTTATTCAGCTTGATGAGGGTCTCCATTATCTTATTTGTCAAAGTCTTCAGTTCCTGGCATCTGTTAGGAAAAAGAGAACTGGGGTCTCATTTATAAACCTTGCGTAAGCACAAAACGAGGCTAGAAACATGCGCACACCACTTTGCACGCACAGGTTGGGATCTATAAAAAACAAACTTGATGGGTGAATGTGCGGTCCACCATGCAAACGCAAAAATATTTGATCAAATGGGAAACTGTGATTCCAATGGCAGAAGGAAGAGAGATGTTTTTAAATTAATAACATTTTGAAAAGCCAAAAGTTGACCTTTTTAGTTTCAGCATGTTATGGAACAATGACTACTGACTTGATGATATTGATTGGACACCCTTACCCTCTATGTTCCACATAGAATGCATTGCTTTTATGCTGAATCTATGGAAAATAATACATCAGTGTTATATGCACGGGTGTGCTTTTCCTACACGTTACTTTCAACTATATCTTGGCTACATACGTCTTCGTGCCCTTTGTTGGTGTTGGATGGAAGAGAATTGTAGAAGTCATATTAGATACGTTTCTCAAACTTGGCAAAAAGTTTGTCAAAAAGGAATTCCCCACTAACCACAAATCTCTAGTGATTGGGTGAAATTACTTTTGTTGGGTTTCTGTTGGGTTTTGCCATCATTGGAGTCATCAATTAATATTTATTCAGGGAGAGTCAGTGAGCATTTATAAGCAATTGTGGGTGTTAATTTGGTGGTACAAAATGCTTGTAGGTTGTGATTTACAATGGAAAACTGTCTTGGGATTAGTATTAGTATTTTTGACCACACACAGTTTCTGTGTTTGTGTTTTGTTCATACACAACATGCTAGTGTGAATTCTACGCACACTTTTATAAATGAGACCCCCTGGTCCGATGTGTATCAATGCAAGAGGCAACTAATTGGGAATGGAAATGTAAAAATTACATTTTTTTGTTGTGCTACTATATTATATTATATAGACAGCAAGTCTAATTCAAAACCATTTGATACATATAAAAAAAAACACTGATATAAACTATCTTGTTTATTTGTTTGTTTTGTTAAATACCATGAGTAACCAATACACAATACAGCTACACAATAAATGCTTAATGTAATGATTGCAACAACCAATCAAACAGCATACAATGTAATGTTTCAAAATGGCCCTGTTGAAAGTGTTGTGTATTAACTAGGATATAATCTAAGTATGGCCTGTGTATTCGTCTTCGTATTAATCTTGTCGTTGCATGCTTCCTCTGTTCAAAGAAACGCGCTCAATGGGAAAATCGCAGTTTTCATACATTCAACGAAATGGGTAATCACTCTCTTTTGCGCATCTTCTCCCAGATTTTTGCGTCACACTCTCAATATCCTCTCGACCCTCCCATGAATGTGTGACGGAAATCGTCTGTCCCCTCTCTGGGAATCAAACCCCAATCTCCCACGCAGAGAGCGGTCGCTCTATACGGCAGGCTAAAACCCATCGACCCTAGCCTGCATCGCCAGAGCATCCTATGAGGTGTAGGAGAGTGAGGATTAACTTCACTGTACAGCTATCTGCTGGCCACCCTTACAAATGCATATGCATGAATAGTCCTGTGTTTTTTCAGCAGGCAGAATTGCGTTTTTGCCATGTGCGTACATACAATGCCATGTTTTAAGGCGCAAAGTGCAACGAAATAATGTCTAAACGGGCGCTTACACGTTAGTACATGAGGCCCAATGTAGTCATTTATGACAACTACATTGTTACAAACATGTATTTTTCATGATATAGTTAGAAGAAACTACACAAACCAGGTTTTTGTAAAATACACCTGGTATACTAAATGGGTAAACTCTTGATTAAACATTGGGGTAAGCTATTTCTTTCAAATCAATTATTCACCTTTTGAGCACATCAGTGCTGGCAGTACCATCTCCAGCATCCTTCAATATGCTGTCAACCTGGTAGGAAGGAAACAACAACGAACAGAAATAATATGATTTATTATTATATAGGATAGGGCAATTCAACTCCTGTCGTGGAGGGCCGCATCCTGCATGTTTTAGATCTCTCCCTGCTCCATCACGCTTGATTCAAATGAACAGGTCTTTATTAGGCTTCTAACAACCTTGAATCGGCCTTATTGGAGCAGGGAGAGATCTAAAACATGTAGGGTGCGGCCCTCAAGGACCGAAGTTGAAAGGGTTGGGGTTTTATAGGGTATTTTTTTAATGCCATAGTAGGCTACGGTGGTACCGTATTCCATAAATCCTGTGACATTGATAATACCGTAATTTACCCGCCATATACGTAATGCTCTAATTGCATAACTAAATTTATGTAAGTACGGCTGACACAGATGTTGGGTGGTAATGATACCACCGCCAAGTAGGTACCGTACCAGCTTGCACATGCATATTTGGGCTACTGTACAAACCTGTTTTTTAATATGGTCCGCCTCTCTCTGGACAAGTTGTAGAGGGCCTTTTCTTTTGGGAGGCGTTCTTAACATTATTAATCAGATGTCCATTTAGTTAATAAAGAGAGTTGTGGTCTCTGGCTACCGTTAATATAACATAATAGACCAGTCTAGTGAGGCGATAAGCAGACGCTTCCCCTGGTCGCTAGGCACCGCTTCCTTATATTTCTTCCTCTTGTATGACAACACATTTCAGGATTCTATATCACTGACCCCTCGTGGAAGAAATAGGTATTATGCCTACATGTGAAAATAGCGATTTTAAAGTCGCACGGTTTTATTACAAGAGTTTGATCCGTCACGGATCACCCGTGTCCCAAAAACTGGCCAATCAGAAGCCATACTAACCAACTAAAGGCAACTATGCCTAGATATGTTCATTGACTACTGTAGGCTAGATAGATGACAAGCATTACAAAACATATCCATTCATCATTCTTTCATGAATTGGTGTGACTTTCTCACCGATGGGATTAAATACTTAGAGTTATTAGCTACACCATGATAGACACATTTTCATTTTGTTATTGCATGTGAACATGAATATTCAAAATCATATTCTGCTAGCCTATAGTTATATATTTCTATGGGGCCCCATTTGTGCCACTCAATTCATAAATTAATAATGAAATGTCAGATACAAAATAAATTAAAACATAAATTAATAAATATGCTAATTCCATTTCAATTTGTTAGGTTGAAGAATATATTTTTTTTTTAATTCATAGACCATGTGACGTCAATGTAGGTTTGCGCCGCCATATTTTGGTCCTGTCAGCTAAGCAACTCCCATCTCTACCACAGAACTATAAGAGACAACGAAGGAAGATGATCCATTAAACAAAATGTTCATACAGTATGCCCGGGTTATGTTTTGTTGTTGACTGTAACACTAGTCATCAGAGAAACCCAGGACTACAATTATATATACTGTATAAAGACGTTAGATTGGCGTAATTTAAATGGTTGGGTTGACTTGGCTTCCATCAGAAGAGACTGGCTACGTACTGTAAACTCTCAATTTACCAAATTATTATTGTTCATCTTTAACCTTTCTTTGAAAACAATGTATTAGGCTACACAAATCGCATAAGATATATATATATATATAAACGCGTATTTTAGATGCACAGACGTGAACCACTCGTCTCTTGAGATTACCTGGAGGACATCGACCGTCTGCAACATCCATAATTGTAGAACCTTCATAAAGACGTTCAGTCCCCTCAGGCCGAGAACCATATGAAAAGTACCGTTCCTCTTCGGAACCATGAAATATGTGGAGTAGAAGTCAACATGCTGTGCATGTGGCTCTACTCTCACAATGGCTCCTTTCTGTAATAGAGACCTGACCTCTTGGAGCAGGACTCGGACTTTGGACGGGTGCGGCGTCGAGGTAATTTTGATCCCTGAAAAAGGAGGTAGCCGGCGTCGGAACTGCAGCCTGTTGCTCCTGGTGATGTACTTCAAGACCCATGGGTCCGGCACATGGGCTGCCCAGTACGTAAGCTGCTGCTGGGAAAAAGATCCGACTGCCAGTCTTCCCCCTTCATAACCTAGTCTAAAGCCGGTTTGGGGCCTTGGGGGGGTGCTGCACGCGGGCACCCGCCGAGTCATACGCTCGAGAAAGCATGTCGTCTGTGACATGACACTGTGGCCTGGGTGAGCGAGCCTCGTCCTTCAGAGTGTCATCAGAGGAGAGAATGAGGTAGACCACACACCGATCTACGGCAGGCATATGGTCGAGACCGTGAGCCGCCGCATTTCTCATAGCTGAAAGAGCCCTTGCATCCTTGCCGTGATGTGACAGCAAGCGAGGGTCCCCCCAGCAGCGATGAAGCTCCTCCAGAAAAACCGGCGAAGGCAACACTTCAAAAGGAGGGATGGCTGGGGCTCTCCGGAAAAAGAGTTAGACGCTGGCACTACAGCAGGCGGATCAACTGGACCTAACTCTGATGAAAGCTTCGATGGTACCTTTACATTTTAACCTATTTGCCTATGGCTAACCTATGGCTATTTGCCATGTTGACTTCATCTCCTGTGTGTGGTTTATCTGAGAAAGTATGATATACTGTATTACAAAGCACAGAATATGGCAATGAAAGCCCCATACAATTGGAAGACCTGAAAATGGGAGGTAATTGCTAAACCTAACAAACAATGTGTTTTCGGTGCCCAAACACCTTGCTGTAATACTGTTAAGTGTAGCTAAATGGAAAATGATGTTATACAATTGCAAACACTTAACTGTCCCAACTTTTTTGGAGCGTGTTGCTGCCATCATATATAGAAATATCCAAACAATAACTTTCACAATAAATATCAAATAATGTATACTGTTCTCAATATGGTACACAGTGAAAATAATTTACAAATCAAACTTTTTTTGGAATTGGGGTTATAGATATTCTGGACATTGAGTGATGGGCTGGGTTAGGGTAATGTCTAAAGTTGTAGTACCCTATACTACAATTTTAAAATTATGTTTTGCATTTAGATTCTAACGTCTGTGTTCCAGTGTTCCATAGTTTATTTAAATATTTTTATATAACAGCCACCTGCTATCTCAACAATCACTCCACACACAATACCAAATACAAGGCATTGATGTAACTTGATCAACCAGTATTTTACCTGGTCAGTTTGTTAATTGAGGGAAAGCATCTCAACTCTCATCTTTACTTTTATTAACTGGTATAACGTGTGTATTTTAATAATGAATATCTTGACTAGAAAATGTATAGACTTTTCCATTTCCATTGTATTGACAATGATATAATGGATTGGCTTGGTGTAACCACGATGGCTCTGCGAATGAGAAAGGATAAGGATTTCCAGACTATAATCTCAGCGAAAAGAGCAAAAGACAGGCAGAGTCAGGCTAGTGCTTGGCCACTGTATGTCTAAACATACATTCGTTATACATATACATATACATAGATTCGTTGCTGCTTATTTCATATTTAACAGGGGGTCTGTGAACCCTAGGGATCCTCAAAAATACACCAAATTATTTTCTCCAAAAATATATCTCTGACAATACACATGGCTAGCATTGTGTACATACACCATTACAAAATACATGTGGCGGCCCTGAACATTAAGTTGGACTGGTTTAATAAGCTATAACATTTACGATTTGTAAGGGGTCCCTTCATTGTGTTTATCAGCCTACATCTGTAGCCAAAGCTTGCATGCAACTTTCGTATGTCTTCATATTGTAATTAATAGCATAACCCATGGTGATTTTTATGACAGCACTAAACTATCTATTATGTGTTCAGGTATTGCCGTTGCTATGTCCTAAACTCAATAAAATACATTTAATACAACTAAATCCAAAAAAACATTTACATATTACACATATATACAAAACAAAACATATTTCAGCACAAATTATTAGTTATCATTAATTTTTCATAATTGTTTGATGACGCCGCTTTTTTGTATGTTCATTGATTCATTCATTGCCTGTATCTAGCTGCCTAAAGGTTTCAGCACCTAGCGGACATGGAAAGGATTGTCAGGAAAGGGGATGCCCGGTGACCATGACCGGTGACAAATAAATAGAGCACATCGTGGCAGATAAAGTCATACGTTGTCTATTTGTTATAGTATATGTTGTGATATGTTTAAGTAGTAATGTTAAACAGACTGTGTAGAGCTGTGTCAGATACTCTTACTACAAGAAGCAGGTTTCGAGCAAAACTGGTCTGAGAGGTTGAACGGGTTTGGTGTAGTGTCGAAATTGTTCCTTTCGCCTACAATTTCGACTGCGAGCAACCTTGTCAGTAGATAGCTTATTTGCTTTTTGCTGTGCCAATGACATTATATATTTTACTGGTATTTCGTCAAGAAAGTTACTATATAAAACAAGTAATACAAAATGTAAATAGTTTAAGACTACCTCCCTACGCTCTGCATCGATTAACTGGACACTTAAATAATTTCAGTAAGGGGGCAATTATGGCACGACACCAGCTCCTGCGCTAGTCGGGGGAGTAATGTGGGTAAATGACCGAGAGTGACCTTAGGAGAATTTGTATTTTAGCGGCGAGCTGTATTAACATTTTAAACTATAACTGAGCAGAATATGCGGGTTATATTTGACATTAACATTTTGAGTTATTTTTTATCGTCAATGGTATATCCACACGGAAGAGATTAGGTGATTTGGTCGTTTCCTCGCTTTACTGTATCGCAGCAGGCTAACGGGGCTAACGTTACTCTAGCTAGCCTTCCCTGCTTGCATTCAAGCCTAGCACGGCAGCGGTGTCACTCCATGCTAAGGTAGCAAGCTGCAGCCATGGATAAAGCCAAGTCAGTGATGGACAAGAATGGCTCACCGGGTCCGTGTCATGTTAATGGACAGAGCCAGAGGGGATTTCACAGCAGCCATGTCGTTGCGAACGGTAGCTGCAACAATGCATTTGGCATTACAGGCGGAACCAGTAGTACCTTAGAAAACATTCACCATTTGCCCCATCACGACGATGTTGAATGCAACGGCTCACCAGCCAAGAGATGCAGGCTGCGGCGTAGGACGGAATCTATGAAGCGGCACAGACCCCGTAAGTCTCCACCGATGCAACGTTTGTGTATGATCTCATGACACAAAATGTGACTTTTGAAATGTACATATAAATAGAAAAATTAAAATGCATGTTTATAAATTGTGACATACAGTCTTACTGAATGAAAGCATTTTTTGAAGGGGCTTGCTGGCGTTGCACCAGAATATATATATACGTACTGTAGTGAGCAGCAAATGCATGAACTACCCTTGAGAAATACCCTCTAGAATTTCCAGCTGTTAATAGGTTCATCACAATTTTATGCTCGTTGTTATAAATTAAAGACTGTTTACATGTATCTACACAGTATACCCATTATCAATTAAATTGTTTAAGATCACAACTTCTGCGCTGCTTAATAAAATAGACTATAGTAGTCTATAATAGTCTGATAGTGAAGTGATTCCCTATTGTTTTATGAAACCTCCGATATCATTAGGCCTGTGATGATTGGTCGATACACAGTGGTGAAAAAGCTCCTGATAAGTGGGCTTGGCGTTCTTCGACCAATCAGCGTCCTATGTATGTCTCGCTGTGGCAGGGTTAAAGGGCCCTGGTCCCTCCCCATTATTTACTGCTCATTTCAGATGCTGTGAAGATCTGATGTTTTTAGGACATAATGATTATCAGTGTGCGTTTGCTTGCAGCAGAGCACTACTTATACTGTTTTCAACTAAAATAAAACAGCCAAGGACTGTCAATATTTTTTATGCGAGTCTGTACAGAACCTTGCCAGGAAAGTGTTGTCAATTTGCATGCACCTTTTGATCTAACATTTTCCATCATCATGAAGCTAATAAGTCAAAAGAAACCTGGTAAGTCTGCAATGAAAACAGGAAATGTCTGTATAAACCAGTTTGTGGCTTGTAACATCCTTACTATAAGTAGAATTTATAACTTAATTATGCTCTGTAAATTATGTTATTATCATATAGTTACATAACTTTCTTAGCATGTATGCTTTGGAGCTACAGCATTCTTCAACAAACAACAGTTATCCCTTGGTAGCATAGAATTGTCCTCCCATTATTTCTAGTCAGTAAATCTCTGGCCGGTGTGTAGCGAGTATGTTTCCACCCTGTAGGACTATTAACACAGAGACTAACGCTACATTCAGTCATCGTTTTGCTAAGCCAGTTTGCCGGCATTCCTCAAATCCATCTGTAATTGTGTTAGAGGAAGAGGGAGGGGGGGATACCCACAAAAATCTTATTGCATAAGGATTATGGTTTATGATTTTGGTTTGGCCTGTACCAGGTTAGGACCAAGTACAAATTATATTGACTTTAAACTAGTAAATCATTCTTGAGAACGCTTGCTAAATTCACACTCAAAACAAAACAAAACATTTCTTCCTCCAATACCATAGGGTGCTCACGCAGAAGCTCTGCCCCACACATTGGAGACAGCCAAGGCTGGGATATTGCTGTTGTGTGTGTGGTCTGCACCACTACGTTTGTGTTCCTATTTATGGAGCCAGGGCTGTGTAGAAGTACCAGATTATTTTTACACCCACAGAGAAAAGGTAAATTAGTGGAATGCTAGGAGATATTTGGTAAATTTGACAAAAATTAATTCATTTTTTTAATATTGTCCTCTAAAATACTGTTAATAAGTCAGAAACTTTATTTTCTTTAACTCCAATAGCACTTGACATATCTTGGCAATTGGCCTTACCTTCTTTAAGAATGTAAAGATAATGAATTGAATTTCCAAATGCTACAGCAGTATAGTCAGTTGGGTCTATTGTTGCTGAGAATCTTTAATTTACTCAGCAGCACAGGACATTCTGACATGATACGTGAACAACAGGATCCTGTCCTGGCAAAGGTAATGACATAAGGCAAATAATATCTAAATGATGACAACTTAAGATCATTCATCACTGCCCTAAATGAAAAGAAAGCCTAGATTAAGTATGCATGTATTTATACTTCTCAGCGTTAGTATTATTGTCAATAGTGCTATCATATTGTAACGGTTAAAATGTAGGCTACCAGAAAACGCATACATTTTTGATGAGTGTTGGTATTAGTATAAGACGTCTATTACCAAAGGCACACCATGTTGAAACAACCACAGTTGGCTTACATGTCTGTGGTCACTGGTCACCCATGTTCTGCTTTGAAAAGGCCAAAACCCAATGTAGCATATTGTGCAATTAAGGGAACATTGTAACAGTATGAGAGATTCTTGGAAGAGGGCCAACCGTGCTGATTAGCTTGTATAACCCTTTGGGCTGCTCCCTAATCCATGCAATGCCCCTAGGTTGTTGAACATGCATGCTCCTGGTTTGGTGTCTTGGTCCCTTGGGGACTGGCTCAACGGGCGCAACTCTGATGAACTGTACAGACGGCCCCTCTTTTTGCATGTCGAAGAGGTCATGAGCGTGTTGATGTCTTGGGAGCATGCATGTTACTTGTAGATTGACAAATTTAGCTAAACTAACTCAAATGAACAGTTTAAATGAACTGCAAATAGCCCAAGGTATCACTTGAAGGATACACAGATGGTATGATAATGTTGAACTGGTTCTTTGGACAATGCACAAACATTATGCACTTGTAACGAACATTTCTTTATGAAAATATAATTAACTTGACAGAAAAAAAAAATGACACACATAATATCTAATAGATGGGTACACTCTCCTTCTTATGGGTCTTGGGATACTATGTGGTTGGTGTTTGTTGTAAGTGGCTTGAAATATGAAATATGACAGTGTGTATGTTTATTTATGCATCCTTGCAACCCTGAATACCATGTTAATGTTATAGCGGTATTGTGTTTTTTTAATTTAATCACCACAATCATTACCAGCCATGACACGTTTTCATCACTG
>JAODOY010020866.1:40000-49212 GCA_025399855.1 Forbesichthys papilliferus
ACACTCCACTGTAGCTATAGAGTTACACATATGTCTGACTCTGACCCACAGCACTGTTGTCAAACAGTGTGTATGAGGAGCAGTAGAGAGGATAGAAGTGGGGCTTCATGCAGATTCCCACAAGATGCTTTTGTGGAGCCCTTGCCCTACATGGGGACACATTTCAAGCTGTGCACGTTTGTACGTGTCCATTTGAAATAGCTAAACTGCCTGTCTGTGGCAGAGTTCATTCAACTGTCTTGGTTCCCGCTTCAAGGCAAGCAGTTGGTGTTGCCAGTCCTATTATTACCTCATAATATTAGTTTGCTGTCATGGATGCAGTGAAGGCTGTACACACACACTTGCACAATCGGGGGGGGGTTGTTTTATATGCTCTGTCCTGTAATCTGGAATAGTGTGCAGGGCATTCAAGCACCCAATCTATCTTTATTAATGCTCGACTATGGACACATTCATAATCACAATTATTCTGGTCAATATTTAAATTGCAATTATTTAACACAGTTACTTATTGACTTTGGAAAGATGTTGCCGTTACACCACTTTCAAATAACAGTGAAACCGTGAAACAAGTCAACAGCGAAGGCACATTCAACTGTGACATTTCCCTCATTACCTTTTCCTTTGAACTGTCACTAAGAGTTTGCTTGCAAAACCTAATGTGTAAATGAATTATTTTTCTCGATCACATTGTTTATATGATAGTTTTGAACTCATGTACACCACAGTATGTAAGTCAGTCAGCAAGCTGTACATGTACAGTATGTGCTATGCGTGTCACTAATACTATCTATATCTGTCGTGCGTGCGTGTGTGTGTGTTCCTAAGCATATGGCTGTCCCTAAGTAACCCTTCCTCCCTCCTGTCAGATGGCTGACCTAGAGCTGCTGAAGCTGGATGAGCTGGACTGTCTGATCCGAGGCCTGTTGTACGTGGACGGCATGGGCTTCAACGGTCACCCAGAGGGCTACTTCTTCCAGAACCCCTCGGACACCCAGAGCTGCGTCAAGACGCCATGCTCCCTGGACAACCCCTTCCCCATGCTGCTGGTCAACATCGGCTCAGGGGTCTCCATACTGGCTGTGTACTCCAAGGACAACTACAAACGGGTGACTGGGACCAGGTCAGACCCATCACCATAACGGCTGTATTCATTCACAAGGGGGGATTCTTCGGTGGTAGAAACGTAACCCAAGTTAGCTTTCTGCTAGCCTACCGTAACCACACACACACCGCAAGCGATTCACTCGTCGCCCACCATCAATTTGTAGCTGAAAGTTTATAGCTTGTTTACATTCCAGGCTTTGGTTGCCTAGGTATCCTTCTCGTATATTTCCCCCCTGAAATGCTTCGATCTGTAGTCAAACGATATCCTTAGCTCTTATTGGTAGTCGCCTCAATCACGTCAACTGTAGTTGAGATTACTGTCGTCGGTACCTGTCGTCGCTGAATCTCATTGATGCTCTATTGTCTCTTGTTGCTTGTCGTTGTTGCTAGTCACTCGCAATGTGTCTGGGGCTTTAGGTATTTGTGTTAGTTATAACTAGCTTGTCTGTTAGATGACTACATTTTACACCACATAGTGGTGCGGTAATTAACTGCAATGGTCAAGGTAGGCCACTACATTATACAGCCATTGTAGGTACAGAGTGCACTCAAGATTAGCTGAGTGTTTTTGAATTCTTGCCATATCTGATAACATTGCATGTAAAATGGCAATAGAATGATTGCTGATTAGATTATTGTGAAAAACAACATAAAATCTAAAAAAGGCCTTGTGTAAATGTGCCAGAATTGACACACACAACCAGGTAATGTGAACAGCCTGTACATCTATGCCTTTATAACTGTGGTTACATTTTTTGAGTGGCTTTGAACAAGTGACTGTGTGTGTGTGTGTGTGTGTGTGTGTGTGCGTGTGCGTGTGTGTGTGTGTGTGTGTGTGTGTGTGTGTGTGAGAGTGTGTGTGAGAGAGAGAGAAAGGCAAAGCAAACTTAAGTCGGGTTAACTTGAACCCTGTGTGTCATCAGAGCAGCCAGTCAACCGCTGTTATTATTTACCTGTATCGGAAAAGAAATTGGAACCCAGTAGTGGATTCTTCAGATGTTTGATTATGATATTGTCCCTTGCAAAAGCACCACTGGGGAACGCTTGTGTTTATTTCCCCGTCAGTCTGGGAGGTGGTACGTTCCTGGGGCTGTGCTGCCTGCTGACTGGCTGTGAGACGTTCGAGGAGGCTTTGGAGATGGCTAGTAAAGGGGACTCCACCAACGTGGACAAGCTGGTGAAGGACATCTACGGAGGGGACTATGAGCGCTTCGGCCTTCAGGGCTGTGCGGTGGCTTCCAGGTCGGTACTGGGTTCAGGTCGGGGAAAGCCATATGACTGTAGCCACACGCACGCACGCACGCACGCACACACACACACACACTCTGTATGCATTATGTAATATAGCAATACTGCTATTCCAAGTGAGTGTAGGTCCATGATGAGAATCTTACACATGACAATTAGGCTATCATGCTGTGTCCCTTGAACATGAATGATTTCAGATTACCCCACACAATCCTCACAGCCACCTGTATAACACACACTATGTTAGTTCATTAACCTTAACAAAGATGTAATATGAATTGAACATTTTCCATCGTGGTCCGATTACATTATTTGTAGTTAGTCCGTGTTCCATTCCTTCAGTTAAACACCTGCCATTGGCATTGTGCACTCCCCTCAACCCCCATTGCACAATCCTTGTCCTCAACTGTCCCTCTGTGTTTTTGTGTGTGTTTTATCGGGTATCCTGCCTGGAGGGCGTCGTCCTTGCGCACCCAATAGAAACAGAGGGGGAGTGTACTTTTAATGATCCTTAAGATTTTTCTCTGACACCGTGTGTGTGCGTGTGTGTGTGTGTGCCATACAGCTTTGGTCACATGATGACCAAGGAGAAAAGAGACAGCATCAGTAAGGAAGACTTGGCCAGAGCCACGCTGGTCACAATCACCAACAACATAGGATCCATTGCACGCATGTGCGCTGTCAACGAGGTACGCCCACGCACACACGAGCCACACGGGCCACTGTCGCCAGGCAAGCAGCACGCGCTGTCAATCGCACGCGTGTGCTGCCGCTCCCGGCGAGGTACGCATGCGGTCGCCATAGGTAATGCGACACTCGGCACAGGCCGTGCACACGTGCTGGTGTGAACAACGTGCACACACTTCAGTACTCCCTGTAGGAAAGTGGGTGGTGGAGCATGGTAAACCAGTGACCGTCTGTGTTCTGTCAGCTTCTTTACAGTGTTGCCTTGTGGCCTGGTGATCAAGCAGCATTGTACAGGGCTATCACAGCACACAGAGCTATGGCTGGGGCGCGCACGCACACACACACGCTTTACATGGTCTTTCTCTTCACACGCACGCACGCACACACACACACACACTTTAGATGTTCTTTCTCTATGTTCTTTATCTTCACACGTGCACACACACACACAGTAGTGACCTGGTAACGCCATCCTGATAATGCAAGCTCCCAAGACTTGTTCCTGCACATCACTGAGAACTCAAATACAGTTTAGGCTAGAGTAACCCTGCACTCACACCGGCAGCTACAGTCAGCTACAAAGCGACAGACCTTCATTAGACCAGTAGACCAGCATCGAACTTCATTCATATTTTCAGTGACGCGGTGTAGCGACTAATAATCAGAGTAGATGTGTGTAGGAGACGCCCCTCCCTCTTCTATGCCGATGGAAAATGGAGGAGAAACTGTGTGCTTGTTCATTTACCCTTTATCTACAATCTACATAGCTGGCTTATTTAGGTAGTTTAGCCCACGCATGTAGCAAGGCAGACACACTAAAGCCTCTTTAAGTGACAGGACAGAAGCACCCAACAACAACAAACACGCCCACCGCCAGCTACACAATCACTGGCGGTGTGAGTGCAGGGTAATAAGTGTCCATCACGTCATTAGGAGGTTGGATGGATCGCCATCAACAAATCAGAACAAGGAACATTTCCACACACTTTGGGCGCATTCAATGGACTGAACGTTTGGTACGTTAAATTAACCTTTTGAAGTGAATGGCATGTTTCGTCGAAAGCATTCTTGAACCACTTTCTAAGACGTTTGCTGCATTAAATGGGCGTGCCGAGTGTTGCTCAATGACATGTATTAAATCCCATATTAAGAACCTGTTAGTGTGTACTTACATATTTGTACTAATACTACAGTGTTATTACCAAAGGATGCTTTCATTACCACCATCGTGTTTCATCATAAATGTATGCGGCTTAATTCTGAAATGAAATGCACGCTTTAGCTGTCAGCACTCAGCAGCACCATCTGAACTCCTCATTTGGACACTTATTATTTGATGATTCTGTTTCAGTTGAGAGTAACCAGGGGATAATGCAAAGTGAAATTGTAGAAGCACATGCAGCTAACACATTCTGGATTGATTGTGCCTTTGTATGTCAAAGATAGACAAGTTGCCGCCATCTTGTGGCTTTAAGAGGGATATTCCTGGGATGAAATATGAAGATTGACTTAAGACCCACTTATGCTTCTGCAACAAAGCTACGTCGTCAGATATGGATAGGGTGAAACCAACGTGTCAGGCTACGGCCTTAGACTGTCGTGCACCTCACAAAAAATGTAACTACCCATCAGTCCATCTGTCGATTTGACACAGCAGTCTTGTGGATGCAAGCCCATATGGAATTTGGGATGTTTGAAACAACGTCATAGAGCCTATGTGAACACACTGACCGGTCCTGGTATAATTATTAGATTTGCTAGAAAGAGATGTTTTTATAGCCTATGATTTGCTTGAGCATTACACCACGTTCCAATGTATTATGCAAATGATATATTAGACAACTAAATAGTTGATGCAAATAACAATCAGTATAATTTTCGTCAGCAACTGTTAGGGTATAAGTCGAATTTCATTGAACAAACCACCCAATAAAATCAGTATTTTCTTTCAGAAAATCGAGTTTCAAAATATTTTATAGGTTGCAAAGAACATAAAATGGTAATTTGTTGAACTTGCAGCATTTGGTCAAATTTACTGAAATCGAAAGCTATTTCAATCAACACATCTTAACAGGGCAAGTTACATGTTAACATAGGACCCTTTCTTCGATATCACTTTCACAATTCTTGCATCCGTTGAACTTGTGATTTTATGGAGAGTTTCTGTTTGAATTTATTTTTTCCTATGATAAAGGTTGGTGTAACTAGGAGATTCCCTGGAAATAAATATTTGTATATGCTTATTTCAAAACGTTTTACAAATATTAGTGTTCTATCTAGAGCAAAGACGTTTCCTTGTTGTTAAGGCCACGAAAAACTAGCTAACTAACTAACTCCTAACTAACTAACCCCGTTGGCTAGACGGAAACTCAACGCAGAAGCATTAATGGATCTTTACTGTATAGGACCTATTATGCATTGCACCATGAAACTGACTTTGGAAGTTGAATTTCTGACAAAAGAAGCAATATTACAATATATTTTATTACCAAAGTGAATGCGCACATTCTTTAATAATAATGTGTAGAAATCTTTCTGTTTTTGCGGGACACAGAAAGGACTTTTCTTTTTTATACTCTTTTCTTGTTTACTTCCAAAATACAAATATATAACTACCTAAAAATGTTTTTTGTTTTTTTTTGTTGGGCATATTATTTACATTTAAATATTTGCTTATGTACTTTTGTTGTTGGTGGTATTGTGATTGTATTTTTTGTTTGTGTGTTTCCATAAGAACATAGAGAGAGTGGTGTTTGTGGGTAACTTCCTACGTATCAACACAGTGTCGACCAAACTGCTAGCCTACGCCATGGACTTCTGGTCCAGAGGGCAGCTCAGAGCCCTGTTCCTAGAACACGAGGTTAGTGCATGGTCTAAAGCAAACCCAGGATGAATCAACCTGTAAATGAGCAACATCATGCAGTGGTGAAAAATAGCCATTCAATATTTCATGGAATTTTTTCTTTATTTACAATTGATCAAAACATAAAGTAAAGATTTTTTATAATAATAATTTAAATAAGTAAAAAAAATATATATATATAAAAAAAGAAATATATATATATATATACTGTATATACAAACAAATATGGCCAAGCATATAGTATAACCACAATAGTTAATTAATATAGCACTGAAGAATAAATAAGACCAGTATAACCAGCGGAAACTCTAGAATAAGCCCCCAGTAAAACCAGCAGTACAAACAGAATAAAAGCACACATTTTCCAGGGCTATTTTGGAGCTGTGGGGGCACTCATGGAGCTACTGAAGACAACAGAGGAGCCATGATGGGGGGAGGAGCACTTACGTCATCATCCCTCGACAAGGTGATGTCATCCGACCCCAACGCCGCAATGACTTCACTCAGTCGACATTGTGTCATCATCAATCCTCAACACCACTAAACGGATCTGTCACAAATGCTGCGGGGGTGTGGGGGTGGAAAAGACACCAGGAAAAGCCATTTTAATAATTTAACAATTGTAAATAATATACTTTAACGTAGGTGTTACAGAATAGAGAATAAAGAGAGGTTTTAATATTGTAATAATTTATGGTGTCATATAAACACCTTTGTGAAATCTTTAACATTTTAGGGTTGATGTTTTTGTGTTTTTTTTGTTTGTTTTACTTCTAGTTTTCTTTCTCCTTTGGGTACTGTGCATGTGTAAATAGCTACTGTAGCGTTAAGTCATGAAGGCTGTGGCTCTGGTAGACTTGTTCACTGTAGCTGGGCAGTGTCTCTATGAAACAATGCCTCTGGACAGGTAGAAGTTGTCTTAAATATCTCGTTGGTAAAGGCCCTGTTATCTTTCTGACAAAACTAAAAAGCAACCATTACTTTGGTCATGTTTTTTTCCACCTATTCGTAGGCTGTTGCTGAACCGCAAGCAGTACATTACATTCAAGAGCTGTTTATTGCTGCTATTTATTTATGCAACACCATTGGGTCCATAGCTAGCTTGCTCGTGTTCAGCACGCTACAGCAGTACTGTAATATGGTTGCTGACTGAAGTAGTAGAAGGGTATTTAAGGCACATTCCTGATGATCAGCTTGCCTGTCAGCTTTCCATAACAAGTCCTCTAGCTATGCCATAGTTTCCAAGATGTGCACTGAAGCCAAAACACAGTACCAGCCTCTTACTGCTCATTCACACAAAATTGCCTTTTTTATTTAACTTTTATTCAAACGGTAACAAAATCATACTGCAGCTAGACACTAAGACTTGTACTGTGAACTATTAAGTTAATTACGGGACCAGAACATGTAATAAAATGTGTCTGCAATGTTAACATATGTAGACCAGCCCTTTATAGAAACGCAGGGTCAACTACAATACAATGCCAGTAGGTATTCAATGTTTTGCTCATGGGCATTTAAAGGGGATATTAGGCTGTTTTTTCCCCCCATTTTTATCTACCTATTATTAGGTATAGATACACTTCAATGAGCCACAGGGAGATTCACAGCACACAAAATTCAATTGGGTTCTGAGCTGAAAATATGTACTATAGGATTCTACTGTGCTGACAACAAAATAGTACTCCCTTTTGGAAGGCAATGGAGACAAAGATTTCTTGTAAAATTATATATTTTACTTTGTCAGTAGATACTGTGTTCTTACTTCCAACCTTATAAATCATCTCCAGCTTGCATATTGGTTGTTTCAAAAGGTATTTCCTAATGTCGTTATTGTATTTTAACCCACTAACAGAACAGAACGCAAAGACGTTTCTTTATCTCTGCTGCTGTTCCAGCAATGGCTGACCTTTTTCTGTGTGTGTTTCACAACAGCTGCACTATGAAACTGGTCTCTATTGAGCAAGTGCAGCATTGGTGCACCTGCCTTTATTATGTCACATGGAGAACACAACACCCACTCTTTTTTAATGGCATTGTACTTAGCTGTCCAACTAATGCACAATTGCTCCAGTTTTCATTATTTCACTGTAGTTTACATTTTTTGCTGTTTTTGTTTTCTCTATAAATCTGACTAGACCTGACAAGTGTTAGTGTCCTGGTAATTGTTCTTGCCCTCGATGTGTGGTCTCCTGGAGCAAATAGTTCCCTATATTGCACTGTATATTATGTAATATACATTTTAAGGGCCGCGTACCAATGCAGCAGGCACATGGGTAACGCGTGCAAACCAGTGAGCTGTGCTTTAGCACCTAGTTCAGGTATCCAGACTTTGAACCCATCTAATATCCTGATGGCTGCTATCTGATGTGTTTTGGGTTATCAGTTCAATGATAAAAGCGGCGTGATGCCCCTACGGTTAGTCAGGGTGTCCTCCACCTGAAAAATCTTGGCTGTGGAAGCCATGTCCCTCTCTGAGCAAGACATTTAAGCCCTATTTGCTCTAGCTCATAAACAGTAGCTGGCTAACGCTGACCCTGAATAAGAGTGAAAAAATATATTACTTAGTTTAACAGCAAATTAAAAACTATGTAAGCGTTGGTGTGAATAAATGTTAACATTTTTGACTTGAGACACTAGGAAATTGAGTAACATATTTTTTGTTTGTTTAGTTTTTTGTTTAGTAATTTATTTAAATGTTTTACCTTCCTTACTTATGATTGGATGATATCCTCAAACTATCACGTGCCACTACTCAGTATAAAAACCAGATTGCTGTTGGTTTTTTTGTGCCACCCCTTTCTATTCTGAAACCTCATTGGTTGCCTTCTCTGTACTACTCAAAACGTTTGTGCCCTATGTTTTCCTACTTCTTTTTTTTTATTTGACCCTCATTGCACATTTATCAAATGTAATTTGTAAATTTATATATTTTTCTGTTTAGTTTGTTTTTGTAAAAACGTGTTAACAGTGAAATCTTGCTGTATCTGAAACGCTCTGCTAACAACCTTTCACTATAAAGCCAACCTTAAAACCTAAAAAAAGGTAACCAAGAGTTTCCCATAACAGAGTTTGCAAACTATTAGAAGATTGATCTGGTAAACCCAGGTGAAAGCTAAAACAGGTTATTGCATGTTGTCATTGCATATTGAAGTCTGCACTTTTACACATTCACAGCCCTAATGCATTGTATGTAAATGATGGAATACAGTATAAAACATCTGCAATGTTTTATTGTGTGTGTATATATATATATATATATATATATATATATATATTACAAAAATAGTGTAATATATATATATAT
>JAODOY010020867.1:0-24910 GCA_025399855.1 Forbesichthys papilliferus
CAGGAATTATTTCACACACCCTTTAGCCACAAGATGCTATAGAGCAGGGCCTGGTTCAAGGTTGTTAGAAGCCTGATAACGACCTGTTCATTTGAATCAGGTGTGTTGGAGCAGGGAGAGATCTAAAACACAGGGTGTGGCCCTCCAAGACCGGAGTTGAATAGCTCTGCTATAGAGCATACATGGTGTGCTTGAGTGTTTGCATGAACACCTCTCCAGCCAAACCTCCGCTGTCATTCCCTGTGCTGTTTGTCCACAGTGAACCCTATATCTCCGCCGGGGATATTTGGAGAAGGGGGTCGCTGAGACGTGTTGTCTGTCGGAGTGACAGGTATGTGTTAAAGAGGAGCATCTGCAAACAGCAGCTGTTTGCATCTCTTGCACTGTTCTCCCACCTGGCTGTACCTCGACTCCTACTCACACCTGCACCTCCTCGTGCTGTCAGCATCACACAGCAGAGAGAAGTAGGAATTACAGTAAATGCAACTTGACAAACTGTCTGTTAGAAGCCCCCACCCCCCCACCCCACCCTGCCCATCACACACACACACACACACACACACATATATGCATTGAGCCACAAACATAGTCATATATAAGGTCAGGTATAATGGAGTCAAATGATCCCCATGAAAAAAAAAGTATGTTGCATAATAGGTTAGATTACCACAAAGCTCTACACTGTATTACATTGTTATAATAGATATAGATTATATTATATTATACTATTATAGATAATAGAATGTTAGTTATGCAAGACCTGCTCTTGATCTCGAGCAAAACATTTAAGAAAAAGTAAATTGGAATACATAATTCTGTGTAGTAGACGAAGATAAAAAAAAAAAAAAACACGTACTGTATGAGCATAAGGAGAATATGAAAACAGTAGTAGTAGTGCTACATACATAACTTTAGTCATATACATAAGCTACATATAAACAAATGCTTGTTAGATAATTATAGGCTGCACTGTAATGTTAGGCACTCACTATGACAGCAATTATTACATTTGATCACTGCTGGTATAGTGTCATAGGCTCAGTTCATGCTTGTCTTGGCTTGGTCAGAGAAATGTGTCTGTAAAATAAAGGTAAAATAAATGTGTGTGTGTGTGTGTTTGGATATCAGGGGGAATGTAGGGGATGTGTTCCCCTCAAGGTTTAGAACTAGTGTATTTGTCCCCCCCAATATAAACATGAAAGACACTCTGGGGCCGCCCTATGATATCGGAGTAGTAGCTCATATGCGTATTAACAGTACACTTGACAGTGTAGCCGTAACTAGGTTTAAAATACATAGATATTTCCACCCTACATTGATGCAGAAAAGGCACGAATTGTCCCATAAGAATTCACCAGAATGCAGAAAATGACAAAAGAAAAAAAAAGAAAAAGTGTTTTATTCTCAAACATTTTAGGGGGAGTGCCCATCCCCCCCTTCCCCCCCAAAATCGAAATCTATGTCCATGCAAACACATACTATACAGTGGTGGGGCTTTAGAGGGCATAATGTGGGAGTCACATAAACATCATGTTCCATTTTAATATTTTACTTACATGAGATACAATGACAATATTCCCATTTTAGGTGCATATGCAGCATAATTGTAATATTGTCTTTTTCGTAATAAGGGCAAAGTCCGGAAAATGTTGTGTGTATGTAAACATACAGTAGTCACTGCTGCTCACAGTTGTATTTAGACTCTCGCACAAAGTGAAAGCAAGTAAATATGCTGTAAGTCTAAAAGTAAAATGTCAGAAACTAACTAATGACTAATGTATAGAAGACAGTATGTAAGGCAAGGCAACTAGACGTATATCCCAGATCTCCAGGCTGAAGTGTTCCCCTTAATTGCAGGTCAGTGTGGGTCTGTAGCGTCAGCTGCCATAAGCGCTAATTAATTCTGCTCTGAATAGAAGGCCTCAACATCCCCCATCTGTTCCTTTAGCCTGCAATGGAGAGAGAGAGAGAGAGAGAGAGAGAGAGAGAGAGAGAGAGAGAGAGAGAGAGAGAGAGGAAGGAAGGAAGGAAGGAAGGAAGGAAGGAAGGAAGGAATATCAGCCAGGTAGACAGACACAAATAATATAATACACAAATAAATAACACAAATAGCCGAATATAAAGAAAGATATTAGCAAACAGCATGGACCAAATAAATGAAGAGAGGATGAATAAAATAAAAAAGGCTAACAACAGCAGGAGAAAATGACAGATATGTGGCTAGACCAACAGAAATTAAGGAATTAAACTTTAGTCTTTATTTACAGTATGTTCTGTATTTGGTTTATTGCTACTGATTGACTGGAAGTCTTATGCGTTCACTTACTCGCTGATCGGAAAGTAAATGTAAAGGTGCCATCGATAACTTTAAAGAATTTAATGGATGACAGAATAACCCATTCCCGTTTACCAATCAGATATATATAAATGGTTGTGATTGTAAAGGTGAATAAAATATAACAGTAGAAAATAGGAATGAGGAAGAAAGAGTGTAAAATAATATAATTTTCTAGCTTCTGATTGGTAACATTTACATTTGACATAACATTTGAAAGCTGGAAACTGTACTTAACCAGGGATGACCAGAGATCAGATGTTTTCTATGTAATTGAGTTACTAAAAGTTCACCTTTATTTATTTTCTATGTATAAATGTTTATCTTGTCTGTCAAACATATTTGTTTTTGGAAATTAACTGTAATAATGGCTGATAAGTATTTCTTCAACATATTTGCAGCATACACACACCTAGGTTCAAAAGGAACCTCAATAAACATATCACATTAAACAAGTTTAAAACAAGTTTAAATTAATTTAAAAGCATTAATCAAGACTTTTAAATTGCCAAATCCTTTGCACAATGTTATACCATTTGGTGTAATGATGGCCTGATGGAAATAACTTCACCTTCCTAACGTCTTATACTGTGTTTATGAACAATATCCTAAAGAATAGCTACTGTAACACAAACTATACAATATTGTCATACTGTACATGAAATAGCATTTTGGCTTCTACTCTTTCTACAAAATAAAAGCGCTATGAACACTACATTTAATTAAGTAAAAAATAACGTTTGCTTTTATATTTATTAACATAAAATGTATGTCCAATATGTGTATTTCTAAGATGACTATGAGAGAGTGTGCTTAAGAAACTGTTTAGAGAGGAGGAAACAATCTCCATATAAAAGGATTGGTCATACATTTTTGGTCACATTTCTAAATAATTAAGAGAGAGGTCTTCTTCTACTCTTCGCCTACTAATATAATAATACAGTACATTAAAATTTACAGATGACAAATATGCAACAAAGCATCCACAATTTATATACCAAACAGACTCAGTTGTACCCTTTTTTAATATGGAAAACTATCATGAACTTTTATGCCAGTGCAGCAATGTGAATATGTGAATCTTACCATTCTTAATATGAATTCCGTTGTCATGGAAACATAGGCACCTTAAATAGTCTGGTTAAAACATTGTCATAATCAGTGATGATTATAGATGAAAAACATATTAAAACAGACTTGGACTAAATACTTTTTCCAGGTAAAGGATAAATACAACAATCTACAATGAATCAGCAGGACAAAGAACACACTTCATTGTGGCATTGAAAAAACTGATTTGGAATTAAACAATGTACAGTAAATGCCTCCGCAACATGAGTATATCTGAATAGGAAGGGTTTATTACTCTTTACCTCTATTCAACTACTGAAAAAGTGCTCTTAAAAAATATGTTTATATGCAATTTACCTATTTTAATGCTGGACTTATAGTTTATAAGTCCCCTTCTTATAAAGCAATTTGGAAGTTATTGTGAAACTATTGGACTGTAAAACAAATATGCTAATGGTAGTATTATTATTTATATTATTATTATTATTATTATTATTATTATTATTATTATTATTATTAATATTATCATTACTGTTAAGCACTGTGTTTGTATATATTTTACATATTTTTTACATTAAGAATTACAATTCATACAATTACTAAATTAATCTTTGTACATCTTTCTTATCTTGTAGCACTTTCATATTATTTATACAATGCTACAGTAACATCCTGCATCTGTACCTCAATACAGTGCTAGCATTAGTAATTGTAATTAAGTAAAGTATTATTGCATCACCATTTCTTGCAAACCTTTTCCACAGTGAGGAAAAGTGTTGATGGGTATGATTTGTCCTGGTGGTGGCGCTATTGTGCTACTGCAATCATGAAATAGAGAGCAAGAAACTGGTACCTGTGCAATGCTTACATCTGCAAATAAAATAATCTGTTTTTTGATAGCTGAGATAGTGTAACAAAAGCTGCGAGAAAACTAAATCTCTCTCTCTCTCTCTCTCTCTCTCTCTCTCTCTCTCTCTCTCTCTCTCTCCCACCTCCCCTAGTGCTGACGTTGGCAGGAACATGAATGAGTGGGTTCAGATTTATCACCATTCCAAGCACTTATTACACCATCCCATCCCCCCGCGCTGGAATGCAGGGCTGCCCAGAGCCCACTCATGACTCAAGGCTTTGATTCACAAAATGGTTGCCCACACATGACGTGGATATGTACTGAGGAACATGCAAACAGACGCACGTTTTGCTAAAAAGAACACCGATAAACGCACTGTAAATACATCATAAGGCACACTCATGTTCCATTGTTATTCAGAATATGTCATGTAGTAATAACCTGAATCTCATCTATATTCCAATTATGGAACATTGACATATTCTGAGGAATCAAGAGGAATTTCAGTGCACTGCGTATAGCGTATGTGTGTATACAGTACATGCAGACATTATATCCATAATAAGCTGCATATCGTATCTGTAGTTGAAGCTGCTGTGTGTAGGACTTGAGAGTTGCTAGCTCATAAAGAATAAAGGAAAGCAACAAGCCAAAAACCCACCCCCTCCTCCATGCTCCCTCCCTCTGGAGCTCGTTGGTCTGATATTTACAAATCTGTAGCCGCAGTGTGCACGCATTCATGTGATTGACAGGCAAGGTAGATTCACCGGACCAATCAGGGAATATAGTTTGGCAGCTGCCAAAATCTACCTCAACGTATAAGAGGAACACATGCCATCAACCAGAGCGGATATTCTTGCAGAGCATTTTACTCATTGATAGTTGAAGGCTGTGGTATTTTTATGATGTTATGCTTAATGTATAGCTGTAAAATCCTGCATACAGCACACTTTAAACATAAAAATGTAATATTATTATAACTTAATATATTAATAGTTCATACCTTGGAAAGGGTTAAATTATGCAATGTTCTCATATCAGCTCCTGTAGCATTTTTGTATTTAATTAACCAAATAAATTGTACTGTCAACTGACATTGGAAACGTAGAAAATATCAAACCATGAATTTAGTGATCAACAAAAAACTTTATTAAAATCTATCAAAAGTACAGATTAAACAATTTAAAATGCAGAGGCCTAAATGACATGTTCATCAGACATTATCAACAAATTACACAGAAACCCTATGTTCATGTTGTTTAGAACAATATATTTAATAATGTAATGTTCGATATACACAAACTGGGTAGAAATTATACAATAATTTGGTCAGTTTCCTGAAGGGACGTAGAGCAGACACACATCACACATACGCACATACATGTTAACATACAGTATAGACACATAAAACATTCACAGACGCACGTATGTGCACACACAGGCATTTACATCTAAACGCCTCATTCACAAATTAACAGAGAATGGGTAGCAAGGCATGTAAAGTCCTAGCTAGCAAGGGTTTGAAAACATAACAAAAGGCAGACATTTTACAATGGGAAAAGACGGTTGTTGTGTGAGTGTTTGAGTGGTTGAGAGTATATATCTTGCCCTTTCCTGGGAAAATCCCTAGACTTGTGGCTTCAAGCACCAATGTAAAAGGTAAAATATGCCTGTTTAGCATATCAATGTCAAAATGTCATGTGCACATATTGCATTGCACCAGGGGACTACAGGTAGTACACTGGGATAAACACACACACACACACATGCACACAGGTGCACAGCAATGCACATTACATAAAACATGTGCATGCATAGAGTACTTCACTTTGAAACACAGATACACACAGGCCTGCACATCAGCATCTTGAGATCATCAGGACATAGTATCACAATGGTAAATTGTTTTATTTGCTCAGAACATTTATGGCAACAATAACATGTGTTCCCAACTGGTACACGCTATGGATTCCCATGTCAGGGAATGAAAAGCTCAATAAATTATTTCACACCAACACTGCATTTCATTTTCTGCATATAATTCTATAACAAAAACAGATACATGATTTCCTTAAAATGATGTTTGCACTTTTAATATAAAGCACATATTGATATATACTGTATAGGTCTACAACCAACGTAAATCACAATGTAACATTTTGCAATCCACAAATATTATGTTTTTATCCAGCGTGCAAACAAATCACATGAGTGAAATACAAGAGAATCGCATGTGTTTTTAAACATGTACTGTATATGTTTTGAAATATTATTGTACATTGCTACCATTTATATTTTCATTTAATTTGAATATGCACATTAAATGACATGTTGCAAAATATCCAAAATATTGTATTTTGACATATTATCACCTAGTTGCTGAAATAGTTGTTTATTTGTTTAACTTAAAACAATGGAAGGCGAGATGGTTTGTCTTGTATTTTTCCCACTTCTGTCTGAGCTAGTCTGTGCTGGGCATCATGAGTAGACTAATCTGTATAAGGGCCTCTCAGATAAAAAGAGAGGTGGTGTGATTGGGACAAAAGAGGTGCCCGTTGAGGATGAGGCTCCCCCATTCAATCTGTGCAATCTCCACAAAGCTGAAATATAGATTGCTTTTTAAATAGATTGCTTAGCGCCCTATCTTGGAGCCACTGATGTGGATACATTTCATATCGGCCCCCATGTTTAAATGAACGCCTGTTCATTTGAGAGCAGAGTATTTTACTGGGATGTTTTAAGGCAAACAGGTTCATTTAGGCTCTGTCATCTCATTTGACACCATGGATAAATAATATAACACATATATATTTTAACAGTAAAGGTGCTGTATATGTTTAAATTGTAGACACAAAAAGGCACATAGTGTCCGTTTAAAGCACAACAGATATACTGCATAATGTAGTGGCTAATAACCACAGTATTTTATCCATACATGCTCTACTGAGTCCTTGATTTGAGTCAATATACCCAGGGTCAGAGAGAAGGGAGGAGAGAGAGACCAAATGAAAAGGAAAGCAAGTGGGAGAGAGAGAGAGAGAGAGAGACAAAGGTACTGTTGAATTCTAGGGCCGTGCCTATTTGTCTGCAGGAAGAGCGAGGCGGAAACGCAACGCATTTCCAATTGATTAATACTGCAGCCAGGGCCTGTTCGTTGGCGTAAACCAAATTATACTGCTTCGGGAAGGGGGAGGGGGGTGTGTGTGTGTGTGGGGGGGGGGGGGGGGGGGGATGGGGCAGGGTGCAGGATGTGTGGAAGAGGAGGAGGAGGAGAGGCTGGAATGGTTATCAGGATTCACTCACTGTGTGTGTGTGTGTGTGTGTCTGTCTCTGTGTCTGTGTGGTGGGGCTCGGGAGACAATTAGGGGTTTTTGCTCTCTCTCTCTCTCTCTCTCTCTCTCTCTCTCTCATTGTTGTTGCATACATGTAGAATTGTTATTGCGTTGCATGTTACATGTTGTGTGTTGCATTGCATCTTATGATAGGGAACAAGGTATCATTTTATTTCATTCATACAGTATTAGACCAACACAACACTGCCATTTAGTCTTTATATCAAGCAAGGCACGACAACTTTTAAACAAATTCTAATGTCCCCTAATATAGATACAGTATATCATTTTAGTTAGTTATATATTGTATATTCCTGTCTTAGAAATAAATATCTCAAGCTTGATACAAAAGGGTGTCTGACATTTGTAAAGTAATTTGTTGTTTAATTTTGTCCTGCCAAAAACAGAAGGTTTTGTGATTGTGCTATGGCTAGTGTCAGGCGATTGATAGCACAAAAGTAAAGACAATGCATAATTCATATGTACAAAAGCTGAATATTTCCTGTGGCATTTCTGCTGCATGAGCCTGAGTCATATCCTTCCGATCATTACTGTCAATTTCCCTAATAGCGTGCTTAATAAGTAATGAGTGGTATGAAAACAGCCCTAACCAATGGCTGCAGACTGCCCACCACAATCACTGTAATCTCCTCAGTGAAGTCAGCAGCTGTTTGAATCTTCAGGAAATTGGAACTACTGTAGAAACCAATGAACTCAAAAATAAAATATAGACCCTAATTAGAGATCCAACAATTATTTGAATGTTAACGGTAATGGGCACATTACCATTTTTACATAGTGTGTGTTGGTGTGTGTGTGTGCATGTGTGTGTGTGTGTGTGTGTGTGTGTGTGTGTGTGTGTGTGCGTGTGTGTGCGTGTGTGAGGTAGACACAGCATTTGTGCCCACACACATTTATCTTCTAATTTATTTTGCCTGTGGCTATATACATTAAAAAAACTTAGATTCTGATTTTGTTTGGTCTTGGAGCTTTTGTTTATCTTTTTTTTTATGTGAATTGGGGATTCATATTACTGTGGTTTTAACAGGATTACAAGAGATGCAATGTGTTAAGATGCTCAGAGTGTTTACAGGCCTAAATTAAATAGGATGTAATATGGTAATCTGGTCAGTGATGATAAGAGGGTAGGAATAGCAAGGACAGACAGCAAGCCAAAACACAGACCTAGTGCATGCAATAATCGTTTGTCCAAATAAGGTTGCTGTTGTTTAATGTTTCTAGGATGCACCTTATCTTTTAGAACAACAAGTTTCCGTTTTTCCAGAAAGATGCTCCTTACATTAACAAAATATTGTATGTGTAGAACTACTGGTGATAATTTACTTTCTTGCTTTTGGATAAACACTATTCCATAATATAAATTTAAAAACTTCATTGTATTTTCCAATTTTCTAATTATTTATTTTCCTTGCAATTGGGTACATTTTCCAGAATTGGGTGACCACTAAACTAATGGATTTGGGGGTGGGTAGTATTTCTATGAAACACGAGTGCATTTTTTACAAAGGCAAAGTAATGTTTAATAAAAAAGTTGTTTACAAAATAAATGTTTAATTAATGCAGACCTTGGCTGCTGTCTATTTTATTTAAAAAAATGTATTTTGTTTTTTGGTTGTAATTACTTACAGTGGTAACAATCAGGATAGTTATTTATTAATATATGAACAGGTTGAGTTTTAGTTTATAATTTTATTTGAAACTGCAAATAATTCCAAACAATAGAACATTTGCAACGCTGCAATAATAATAATAAGAATAATAATAATAATAATAATAATAATAATAATAATAATAATAATATATGCACTTGGATGTCACATTTTATTTATGAAAGTACGGCACACTTGCAATGCAACAGAATACAATTGAATAACTATTATTTTGAATGTTCAATAACAATATTCATAGCAATCATATTCTCCCTGCTAAAATTGAAAATCAACAAGTTCATTAGTCCAAAACCACATACAACATCCAATACAGTTTATGATATCCATCCTTAAACTAAAATAGTTTAGTAGCACACAGAGGTGGGGTTTTACAAAATATTACATATTTTAAGAGATATATTAGTGAATCTAATTTTTACCAAATTGTCCATAAAGAATTTTGATATATCTAAAAATAAAGCAGTTTGATATACTTTATTTAAATATGACAATAATTTGAAAATAAATTGTATGTTGTTGTTGTTTTTAGATAGTGAACAAAATTAAATCAAACTTGCAGCAAATTACATAAAGACTTCAATACAGAATAAATCAATTGAAATAAGATTGTCACTGAAGATGACTACAACAATGTTTTGGTTGCCAAACTAGCTTGGTCATGCTCACATGGATGTTACAAAACACTTATGTCAGCTAAGGCCTGCAGCTAGCTCAAAGACAAGTCAATACTCCAAAGCACACTGAACACAGTGCTCGGCACAAACACAATCAGCAAGAGGATGCCAGCTTCATTTCATCCTGTCCCTTCCAGAGTCTTTGGAGTTTTACTAAATTAAAATAAATGTCATCTGCTATTAGAGTAAATTCATTGTTTACAGCATCCTACACAATTTTATTTTAGCATGACGGATATTTTGGTATAATATAAATTGTCAATCTGAGCATTAAACATAGTATGATTTGAATAATCTGCAATGATAATGACCAGTATCATTTGTATAATTACAAACAAGAGCATGTCTGACTGACTGTAGCTGACTATAAAATGACTCTACTGAATAATCCCACCATGGAACATTATACATTACAATAAAATGGGCATGAAGAAGCACTTCCCAAAGCTAATTTGATATTCCATACAGGCTATAGAAGCGTGTATAAAACCAGATTTATCTTGGCGTGGCAGGAAGGAGAGATCTCCAGTGTACGGACAGACATGCAGTGTGGCATGTGTGACGCCATGGCTGTATGAGTCAAGTTGATCCGATTAGGTGCTTAACTGGATTTTGCATGGGTGTTAAAGTTGGGAATGTGTGATGCGACATGGAGAAGGGGATCCATATTCATGCCCCTTAACCCCCCTCCCCATCAACCACCAACACGGAATAGCCCATTTGAGCCAGGGGTAATTGTTTTTGTGCATGCCGCTCAAGCATAAATTGAGTTGTCTGTGGACCAACTAGGGTGGACATTTTGTTTTGTTTCGACCACAGCTGTGCACGCGATAGTGTATGTGTTCTTTGTTTATGCACTTACAGCCTACATGTGTTGATTCCACTCTGTGACAGTGGTGTTGTGCAAGGTAGAAACATCACTGCAGTGAATGTCATTTCAAAAACTATTTGCATAAAAAAAGAACGTCGAAGGAAGGTAAGCAGCCAGCAGCCAGCAACCTTGAGAACAGTCAACATTATCAGCCAACTGTATAGGCACCCTGGTTAAATGATTCCTGACCACATTGCTAACACACTTTTGGCTTTTGTGTACAAGCTAAGCTATACCAGCCGTTAGTATTTTGAAATGTGCTAATGTAACATGCTAGACATACATAATAGGAGATTGTCCTCAGAGCTTCAAAGCCTCAAAGCAATATCAGTAAGTCTAACGTGTACGTTAAGGGATGTGCGAATTTAGCAACAAAAAACAAAAAAAATTCACAAAGCAACATAGCTGACAAGATCCACACAGAGACCAACGCTGTCAACGGCAATAGACACAGACAAGACAGACAGTGGGTCTAAAAGACAACAAGACAGACAGGCAGGCACTCTATCTTTTCACCCATAGACTATCTGCTATTATGAAAAGCAGACAGGTTTGAGTGGGGGTACAGTTCACTGTAAGGATGGACGCGGGACTTCTATTTCATTTGGAATCTTCTGGTAGAGTCAGGGTTCGAGCAGGCAGGCAGGTGATAGTGTGTGTGTGTTTGTGTGTGTGTGTGTGTGGGGGAGGGGGGGGGACTAGCAAGGTTGTTGGGGCAGGGGGAGGTCAGGGCCGAAGAGAGGACCCTCCTCGACTACGCGTATTCTTAAGCAATAACAACGTGATCCGTATTATCCACCCAAGAATACCCGTCACCGAAGAGAGTCTTTCAGCAACAGGGGGAGGGGCTTAACCAGAGACCACCATGTGACCACCGCCATCGCATCACCACCATCATTGTCACCAGAACCCTTGCCCCCAGCAACCCCTTCAGGCTCCAGTGCCAGCAGAGACGCAAAGAGGGACGGGGGGAGGAGGGAAGGGGGGGGAGGGCAGACCAGTAGCATTGATTGAAGACCTCCTCTGCAAACGAGAAATTGACAAGAGTGCATTTTCAATCCAAGCCAGCGTGTGCCCAGGGCGGAAAATGTAATAATTAAAAGGAGAGAGATGGGGGGGTTAGGGAGAGAGAGAGAGTGAGAGAGAGTAGGAGATAGTAAGAGACGAGGGAGGTAGAGTGAGAGAGAGGGAAAGAGAGAGAGGGAAAGCTAAAATAGAAACGCCAAAGCTATCTTATCAGATCAGATGCTCTCTCTCTCTCTCGCTCTCTCTCTTTCTCTCTCTGTCTCTCACTCGTCACAGTCACCGTCTACAACAAGTGGTCTGGCGTGACAGCGTTAGGAAGGGAAGGAGCTCTTGGGTGAAGGCTGGTGGGCATAAACGGCAAGAATCCCCCACGGGAAGCCTCTTACCTTGACAACTGACGGGTGACTGCTGGGCCTCTAGGACCCCGGAAGAGGTCCGTCCTTGCTTTAGATCGATGGTATCCAGGGGCCGTAATGAGATCTGCGGGGGGTGGGGGGGAGACCACAGGGGGAGGAGGGGTCAGAAGGGGAAAGGGGGGGAGGGGGTCAGGCACTGGGAGCTCATAGGCCCAACAAATCCCCACTCCCTCACCCTGCCCATTGGGGACAGCAGGCATGACAGAAGCTCTGTACACTCCATTAGTGTACACAGCTACAACACATAGATTGAACAACAGGAGGGCAAATTCAACACATGCAGAGAAGTCATTGGTTGGACTGTGTGGAAATAAACAGTGAGCAGCAGTCCAGGTTATGCCACGTTGCATCATTCTTCCACTACTGCAAAGCTGTCTGTTTACTAAAATATTGCTATATGTTAACAGTATGCATGGTGAACACTCCCTGTAACGTATATTGGCTTCTAAAATCGGTGTATGCAATCTATGCAGGTTTGAGTGGCATCTGCCGGATTTGTGTTTGACTCAAATCCTCTACGGTAGGGGTCTTTACAAGTGCCTTTCAGAAATGTTAATTTAGCAATCATTGTGTATTCATGTCCCCCCTAAAACCCAAATTAAAGCAATGAGTCTAAATGCCGTAGTGAGAGCTTGAATAATGTATGAAAAGTTAAAGCAAATTCATTCTGTTCAGTTCTAATTAATGTGGAATACAAAACGCCAGTGGTAAAGCTGAACCCATCCAAATAATTTCATTGATCTATTTCCTTTAATCAATATTTACAATTACTCAGCCGGTGGCTTGGTTTAAAAAAGAACAGCCTAATTTGTGAGTGTTCCATGGACGTAAAGACTGAAACTAAATTAATAATTAATGAATTATGATTTTTGAAAAAATGCATGAGTAGGAATGGATATTTCACAAACTAAAAACCAATACAGGGATAAGGAAAAGATCTCCAGTACAATACAACTCCAGCCAGGAAATGACTCAATGCCACACCTTAGTCAATTTACAATAAGGCGGCAATAGAAACTACAGGTGAATTTTTATAGTTTTAAGGAAAAGCACGTGAATAACCATACCAACTTAAATATATTTAACACAGAGGTTTAAAAAAATGTAATCCCAAATATAGACAGCAAACAGTCTAACTGCCCCGTCTCACTGTTCCTCTTCTAACACAGGACTGGGAATTCTGCCTTTACTGCTCGACCAACGAAAAAGAGGAAAATGCAAAAGGAGAGAGAGAAAGAGAGAGAGAGAGCTGGAGAGAGAAATAGATGGGGGAGGGAGAGAGAGAGAGAGAGAGAGAGAGAGAGAGAGGAGGGAGAGCTCTAAGAGTGTAACAAATTAACAGAGGAACGGAGGACAGCAAAACAAATTAGATGCTAATCCAAAAGAGGTCTATTTTCTCTCTTTTCCTCTTGTAAGGACCATCTTTACTGAGGCACAGATTTCCACAATAGCAGCACTCCAACCATCCTTTCTCCACTCAGCCTAGCAGCCTGAACCATTTGGCCTGCTTGCTAACACTGGAGAAGCTGTCTGCAGCCTCATCGACAACACACACACACACACACACACACACACAGGCCAAATCCTTAACCAAAATCTGGAAGGCAGCCCCCCAAAATCTCGCATACACACTCACACACACACCCTGAGCTTCTGAGAGTATTTACCACCCGCAGACGTAACCATAAAACACAGGCAAATGCGTATCCTCGACTCAGGCCATCTGTAATAAGAAAATGTAGATCAGTGGTCTCAATGTGTGGGCCAGGACCCCCTGGATATGAACAATCTTTTTGTTATTTTCTAAAATGCAAATGCTTCTTCTTCCAATCTGTTAATGCACCAAGACATCTTCAAATCTCACCAATATCATGCACACAGGTTGCCAGTACGATCAACTGTTTAGACTCCCCAGGCTAAAAAAGAGTCAGAACCTCTTTAGAACCTCTAGATTATATTGCGCGCGCACACGCACACACACACACACACACATGCTATACTGTACCCGGTTCAGTACCATCGATTTGTCAGTTGAAGCCACCCTGGAGGCTCATCAGATTACCTTTCAAAGCCAGCAACATCAAAAGACCAGGCATTCTCCTGGTTAGCAGGAATTCTCCCCTCTCGCCAAGCATGATGCTCCAGCCAACCATACTTCCAAATTCATGACAACAATAAGCAGTCAGACTGACCAACCCACTAATGTGTTGCTGGAATGCTCAAAAGACCATGAAGCTGGTGGAATACGATATATTTATGACATTTTCAGCATTAATTTCTGAAATATTTTTTATATAATATTACTTCTTTTTTACTTATCCTGCTTCTATCAACATTCCCACAACACATCTTCTATCCTAATCGACACACAGGCATGTTGCCTCCACAAACACACACACATACACATCCACATACACACTCACACCATTACGCTGATTGCAATTTAATTGCTCACAAGTTCCATGAATATGATAATGTCGAGAATAAACAGGTTGTGATGATGAAACGAAACACACACACACTCTGAACTCTCTTTCTCACACACACATTAAAACACACACTTCGAAATATTGAGAAGTGCAACCTTAAGAGGACAAACATCTTAGAGAACACGCATACACACACATTGAGGAAAATCGATGCAGAAGATTCCGGGATTTTCTTCTTGGTGTCTTGGACCAAAAAAAAGGAAGAAAAAAAGGTAAAAATTAATTAAATGTGTTAAAAATGTACACAGGAGACATTGTTCCTGTGAAGATGATTGAACAAGAAAAAAAAAATTAATTTTAGGGGGAAATGTAAAAATAGTCACAGGTCCAGCTCTTACCCTTTCTCTCCCCTCTCCTTCTCCTCTCCTCATATCTTCCTCTGGTCCGGTGGGCTCTCCGCTATAACCCAGGGTGTTGCCTCCTCTCTCCTCTCCTCTGAGCCCCCCTCCCATCACCCGCCCATCGCCTCACCGACGAACCGTCCCCCCCCCCCTCCCCACCCCTCTAACCGCACGCCCCCGCCCGGTGGGGGGCCGCCTTGCTGAACGGGGAAAGGGTGGGGGGGGGAGGGGGGGAGGGGGGGGTCCAGGCAACAACGGCTGGAATGGACTTGTGGCGGCACGAGCGAGGAGGTGAATGGTGGGATACAGCGGGGTGTATGATCTCTCGCGGAGCTTCCCGCCCGACACACCGCGAGCCTACGGGGGTGCCGGTGGATGCTGACGGAGGCACAAGGTAGGGGGTTTGTGACCGGCAGGGGAGGGATGTTTCCCTCCTCTCCTCTCCTGTACTCTCCCCTTCGTTCAGCTCCTTTTCCTCTATCCGTTTTGCCTCGCGCCTCATCGATGAGTGAAGCCAGTTGTTGCGCGCTTGCGGGCGAGAGAGAGAGTGAGGGAGCGAAAGATGGGACGGGAGCAGGCGCGAGCGTCTGACTCGAGAGCCAGAGAAGCAGGAAAAAGGTGCCGAGGAAGAATGCGATAGAAAGTCAGTGCGTGTGCGTGTGTAAGAGAGAGAGAGAGATAGAGAGATAGAAAGAGAGGAAGAGAGAGAGAGAGACAAAAAGAAAATCACAGAGAGAGCGGAAGAAGCCGCAGAGAGAGAAAGAGAGCGTTGTTGCGCGTGTGGCGTGGCGCGGCGTGTGTGAGAGTGTGATAGAGAGGAGAAAGAGGAATATGGATGGAGATAGCGGTGGGTGGGTGGCCGGGGGAGGGAGGAAAGAGGAGGAGAGAGCGAAAAAAGGAGGGGTAGAAAGATGTAGTTAGAAGGATGCTAGAGAGAGGCAGAAAGAGAGAGATGTATAGAGAGAGAAAGAGAGAGATTGGAGCATCCGTAAGACACCAGTGTGTAGCGAGCAACCTATGGTAGCGACACAGGATCTACTACTGAATCTGAGGAAGCCAGAGAATAATTAGATTTGAGCCGTGCGCGGGTACACACACACACGCGCACACACACACACACACACACACACACACACACACACCAGGAGGCAGCCAGTTGTGGCTCTCTCTGGCACCTAATGGTGGATTAATTGGGGGGGGCGTGTCCCCAGTGGGACTGCAGAAAATACACACTGAGTGCAGAGAGAGAGAGAGAGAGATGTCCGCGCAGAAATCAGTCACGGAAAGATCCCCACGTCTACTCAGATCCCTTAACCCAGTACGACATTTGAAAAAATGAAACTGACCTGTGGCAAGGATGGACAGCTAAAGGTGAAAGAGGTTATGAATCATATTATAATATTAATGACCCAAACCCTATCCCAAGACATAAAGGGGCTGTGCAGAAAAAGGACAGGATAGCAAGAGCAAAAATAAGCAGCTCCCAGTAGAATTTCCCTGGGGCAAAAAAAAAAAAAAAACAATTTCCTGGGGGCTGATTTAAGGTCTTCTTAATGCCAACCGGTCTCTTAACTCTTTTCAACAGGCCCTGACTTTTCAAGCTGACATTTTCAATTAGCACGATCGAAAATGATCTGAGAAGAGTGGGTAGACTATTTTATAAACTACAGATAATGGCCAGATTGTAGTCCATTCCCTATAGACACCTGCATACCCACACTGAAGATCAATAGTTAAAATACTTTTGATATTGTTTCTTCCTCTCTCAAAGCAGCCACTGACATGAAATGCTCACACACAAACATCAAATAGGCTTTCATGTACTTTTGCTCAATATTAGTTCCATTGAAAGGCCACAAGGTCCATATTGCACTACAAAAAACTGTATATATCCTACACCAGTAATATCCTACAGACACTTTTCAATAGAAAATTAAGGTGTGATCTATAGAATATCTGTGCATGCGTGTATGTGCTTGTGTGAACTGTGAATACATGTTTTTCAAGGTATTTCATAATATTTCTCATGTACCCATTTCATTTATACAACCTTTGAGCATATCAAATTCTCCCTTAAACATGTAACTGCCAGCACAAAAAGGCATCTTCATTTCAATGAAACAACACTAAAACTGCATTTACATTTTTACCATTTACTGTTGACATCTGTGATCTCTGAGTCAAAGTAAATTATACTCTCTGGAGTATTCAACAGAAATGGTCACATTTCTTTTAGAATGAATGGGTGTGTAGAAATACCATAAATTGGCTTTGGTTGGAGGTATACTGTATACTGTAGCATACAATTAAAGGCAGACAAAGAAACGGAGTGGTTGGAAAACTGTTTTGTGGCGCTTTAGTGTCCCCTTGTGGCTGCCTTGTGTATTTCCATTCGAATCGGCCCCATGCTGTTAGTGTTTGCGCATTGTTCTGTGAAGGAAACAGCATTCTGTGGCCCGCTGCAATTATAGCAGAATAACAAATAATCCCATGTGGAGGCACCAGAATACAAAACTATAAACTAATAAAACCAGAGAAGGCACAGAGTATACATATGTCAACAGTTTTTAACTACTGAACACAGGCAAAGATAACCACATGTGTGTGTGTGTGTGTGTGTGTGTGTGTGTGTGTGTGTGTGTGTGTGTGTGTGTGTGTGTGTTTGTCACTAAATAAAATATTAAGTAAGAGAGGAAAGGGGATGGAAACATAGGCAAAAGGGAGGGAGGGAGAGAGCAGGGATGAGGCCACAGGCAGAAGCAAGCTTTTGGTCTGGATGAAGGTCTCATATTTTCAAAGCAGGCAGCCTCACAAAAGGTAAGTGAATTGGGTTTTGCAGCGCTCTAAGGGCAAGTATCTGTCCAACAACACATGTCGCTTATGTGGAAGAGAGAGGCCAAAGAAATCCATAAGTCTGACCATTTCACACTACCAATTCATACACAGGTGTGTCCAAGGCCTACACTAACATCTCTGTTCTGGTGCTCCTGTCCAAAACTATTGCTTGCCTGAAGAATACATTAAAATGGTCTTCCAGAAAGCACACTCAAACACAAACCACGCAAACTAAAATAACAACAATGAACATAATATTGGATTCATCATGTATACATGTGTCCAGATGTTGGTACATTTTCTTTGATATGAAATGACATGGTTATTTGACAATGCCTGTCCTCATCTGACTGTAATAGGAATTTATGTCTTCTAAACTCTGTGTTTGTCAGTCCACCCAACCCTTCATTTGTAGGCTATACTGTACTGTATATCTCCTGTCAATCAAATGCTACATAAAACATACAGATATGAGAAGGTCTAACTATATCCACGTGTATGCAGATTGGTTTGTGTGCACACACACGGATTGAGCCAACTGCTACATAACATGAAGACCACTACAGGAATAACAATTACCATTTATATCAAGAAAACTACTTCCTGTGATGCTACATTGTGGATTTTAGCTTGCACACACGCACACACGCACACACGCGCACACGCGCGCACACACACACACGCGCGTGCACACACACACGCACACACAGGGGAATACAGACAGATGTGCAGGTCTACAAACAATGGCTGTGAAACATTTCTCCTCATCTGTCTATATGAGGAGCGCTGCATTATTAAAGAGTAAGAGGTTTTCACTGCTGTGTTTGTGCATGCGCGTGCATTAGCCGATGCACGCGCATGCGTGTTCGCCCGGGGGGTGCTGGCTCGAGGGCACTAGCAACATTAAACAAGCCAGGATCCACAGCTTTTGTCAAGCCTTTTTCTCCCATTAGCATATAGCATGAGCGGCTTTGTCTGCAACATCGCCTGACAATAATCATTAGCTCTAGCTAGCTAAGGGCTAAACCTGTGAAGAATCCCCACACACACGCACACACACGTAACGTATACAGGCTCGGCATGTGATCCTAATGGTTAAGAATAAGGCCTGGGGACAAGCTTGGATAGTGTGCAAACGTCAACAGGGTGCTCTGCGCTGAACTTTCACCTCGACTAGCAACGGTGTGCATAACTCCAGCCCACCTGCGCTTGGAGATGCTACTTACTCGACACATGAGGTCAGGAAAAGGTTACAGCTCACAATGCACCTCGGCTTGGGGGAAGAAATATAGAGGAATTACAGAAACAATGGGGAGAAGGAGGATTGGGTGAGGGTATGAAGTAGGTAACTAAGTGAGTGAAAGCGCGGGGGGAGACAGAGAGAGCGAGAGAGAGAATGTGTGGAAAGGCTAATGAGGGCGTGAATCAAAATATGAATTTCTTTTTTTGTCTGTTTGATTGAGAGGGAAGAAAAACAGTGTCCTTCACGTGTCGAGTTCATTTTTGTCCTCTGTGTTTTCATGTTGCAGAGTGCACGCTAATCATCAATCATTAAAAATAAAGACAGAAATATAAAATGATACATTTACAAGCAATTTACATGTGAGCTGTGCAAAGGCCGTTATTTTGAAGAAGAAAACAATACAAAATTGTGAAAACATGTGCTTGTAGGTAGTAGCACTTTGTCGAAAAAAAACAATAGGATATTTGTTTTGTTTTGTTTTGTTAAACTCCCTTTAAGTCCTGCAAGCTGTGCACAGCACTAGGAAACATATTAACATATCACTAATAATAACACTTTTTTACTAATTTGGGCATTGCCCTTCTTTCCAAGCAACCTGAAAATACTGTAAAATAGCTTAGAAAAGTGATTATCTGTAAAAAAAAAAACATGGTTGGGGGAGGGGACTGGGACTGTATATCTTTCTTTATATTGCTGTATTTCACACTATAACAGAACGCACAAACATACTACTACACTGTCTGGTATCGTCCCTGTGTGGTGGAAGCCACAGAACGGGGAAGGGGGAGGTAGAAGTGTCCCCCCCCGTTAGCCGTCCGCCCTTAGCCCACCCCACCCTATACCCCACCTTTTGCGTTGCGTCTCATAGGGTCTGCCAATAAGCCTTGTGGGGTTGAATGATGGCTGTGGCAGTTAGTGTTCATCACCGGACGCATGTGTAGCCGATGCTAGTGGGTGGACGTGTGGAGGATTGTTCCCCTGCTTATTTGTGTCCACACTAGCCATAAATTGACCTCTGTCTGTTGCCTCACTGCTCTAGGGCTTGGTAATGGGAGGGCGGGATGGGGTTATTTGTGGGCGTGCCAGCGCCTCTTCACTTGTGTGAGTGTGTGCGCATGTATGTCTGTGCGTGTGCATGTGTGTGTATGTGTGTGCTGTAAGCCACAAACCAAATAAGAGGATGTTGCTTCAGGCAATTCTTGGGAGATGGAGCCAGAGTCTGAGCCAAGCAGTAGGGAGCTGCTGCAATGATCCAGAAACTGGGCTCATTAACATTTCAAGACCCTTCTGACGGACAAATATATGCATGCGGTTTAATTTAGCATTTTAACGAATACGATGGTGTTTGGAGCCTCCAATTAACATTCTCCAATTGTTTTCATTGCATAGAAGATATCATTCTATCTTCCAGTGTGTGAGCCACGTTTACTGATTTATTTTAGACTCAGGTTGGAAATAGTGTCACCATAATGTAGATTTGTTTGAAACTATTTACTGGCATTAATCTCTATTCCTCTTTCAGCACTTCTAGCTAGGCACACAAGTGTGTACCCCTTTTTCTGCATCCACATGCATGGATGTGTTTACAACTATGCCCAAGGAGTATACTGTACCTTTAAATATAGCCTGCAGTTCCCAGATGCACTAGCATTAAAGGTATGGTCAGCTATTGCAAACGTATTGACTAAATACACATTTAGTCAAATTCACCAAATATCTCCTCGCATTTTGCTATCTTAACGTTATCTGTGCGTGTTGAAAAATAATCTGATACGTCTACACAGCCCTGTCTCCGTAAATAGGAACAGAAACAAAGTGAGCAACACGACTTGTATCAACAAAGCCGTATATTCTGTTTTCCTTCACAATGTGTTTCAATGTGTGAGGCGCTGCCACAGAGGGCACAGAGGAATATTGTTTTGATTTGAGCACGTGTTTAGCAAGCGTTCTCGAGAATGACTGGATGTTCCAAGCAAGTTTAACCAGTCCCAGAATTCACTTTGGAGTCTGGACAAGCTTCCAGTTGTTGCATTCTAACGGACATAGACCTCTGATTGCCAATCAGATGGGCGTATAGCCTATACCTCAGATTGAAGACAGGAGAGCTGTGAACAAACTGTTCACTTCTGAATACATTTAAACAGCAGTGATTTGTGTGGAGTTTCTGTCCTGCCTGTAAACAGGTCTGCTCTCTCCAGCTGTTCTTGACAGTGTCAGTCAGAGATGGTATCTAGACAATAAAGTATATAGAGGGTGAGTCTGAGAATTGCAGACAGTTCAACACCTCTGACCCGAATGTTGTAATACATGTGCAGTCTGAATGCATGAAAATCATTGTGTCTGTTCAATGCTTGTCTTCTATTTTAACATATATATTGGGGCCTATTTGCATTTTAGGCAGTAGGATGGGAATGGTTTTAATTTACATTTGTTATAATATATTATAGTTATTATTTATATACTGTATATTTGTGTAATACAATATATCATAGAGGGGGCTGACAAGAATGCTTAATTTATTATGTATGATGTTTTTCATTTGGCTTTATTGAAAATAGCAGTTGTCTTTGTATTGCATTTGTGTTGAAGGAGGTCGAAGGTCATGAACAAGACATGTCATCAGTGAATAGGTTTCCCGAGCTACTTCTCATTCCCTCCACTTGGGGAATATAATGGGTTCTTTGTTAATGGTAGGGTTATGCCAGATGGGGGTATATCAGAGAACATTTGTAATTAAGAGGTCATTGGCTTTCCACCAGGCAAAAATGGCAGTATTGATGGTCAATATGCTTTTTTAACCTTTTTATCAAACTATCAGCTTCTGCTGATAGTTTGATGTCTATGAGTTGGTGTTATTTATCCATTATTATCGTTATTATTTAAAATTATTGTTGATATACTGTTATTGATCTGAGAGAAAGTGATACAGAACTACACATTTGGTGCACTTAGGCTTCTGAGGGATTTGGGTTTCTGATAAGTGAACAGTTTAATGCATGTTTTATTGTTTTGCCGAGAGAAGGTGGTGATTGCAGAATGGACAGTGTGTGTGTGTGTGTGTGTGTGCGTGTGTGTGTGTGTGCGCGTGCGTGTGGGTGTGTGTGTATGGTGGGGGAGTGTCTACAAAAGGTACTTTAGGCTTGAGAGAATACTATTCTATGCAGCCTGTTAAAGATAGTTTCTCCTGGATTGACTGTAGTGTTTGGGTGAAGGTATATTTTAATCAAATTTTGAGGAAATATACATTTTTGTAGGATATCAAAAGACAGTTATTCTATTAATAAGAGTATCACTCTTTATTACAATAATAACAATAATAAAGCTGGACATACATACATGTCCATGTATCAAATTGTAATTTGATGCAATGTAATAAATGTGATGGCTTGATGCACGTGGCTCAACCAATGAGTTATCTGTGTTCTCCTTTTTGGCCACATACAATACAGTACATGTGGACCTGGAAAACTACAATACTACGTACAAAGTACAATATTTTCTGAATGAAGCAGTCAACCCCTGCTCCTTTTAGCATATAATAATAATAATAATAATAATAATAATAAGAAGAAGAAGAAGAAGAAGAAGAAGAAGAAGAAGAAGAAGAAGAAGACGGCAATGGTCAATAAGAATGGCACAACAAAGAACAGCTACAGTATACGAAGGCCAGCGGCAGCCATTGACAGGGATATCAGTGTGGCAGTAAAGCTGGACGTACAAAGTAACACATAGAAGAGCAGTGGTGATGACTTTGCTTCTAGCAGCACCTGTGGAGCTATAGCCAGCAGAAATGCCCAGCAAATAAAAGCCTGCCTGTAACATATTATAACCATATACTGTAAGCATGGACAAACAATTTGGGAAACGTTCGATGTAAAAGACGAGAGCCACTTTATTATCTCTAGATTGTGTCTAGATTACTTTTTTGCATAATTCTTTCTATTTATCAATCAATTCATTCATTTATTTAGTTTAAGAGGGGTCTTTCTCATAGTTAAAACTGAGGTAGCTTATTTACATCCCAGAAATGGGATTGTGGCATGCCTGCTTCATTATAAATATGTCAGTCAAATCACAGCACAAACCCCTGACATCCAATGTACTTCCCAGCAGCACTTATGCAAAGCTTGAAAATAAAGATGTCAGTCAACAAACACCACAAGGATCTCTGCTTATCCGGGGCAAATGGGCCAAAATGTTTTTTATGGTGGTATGTGTACAATTTAACGCATTTTCAATATTATCATACAATAATGATTCAGGCTATTCCTCGTGAAAACCTTTTCCAATTCATAGATTTGATGTTCTCATAGTGTTTAGGTGAGACATTACTTCATTGACACACATGATGTCTATAGACTTTTTGGTTATCAATTAGGCTACAACTTATTCATCAGGCATCACAAAATTGTATGGAAAACAACAGCTTATAGTTTGACTGATTCATGTATTGTAGTGCAGTCATTATAAAATACACAAACAATCACATGTCATTTAGGATAATATGCACTTAATAAATGCTACAGCCCATTTGTTTGGATTTACATATTTGTAAATGCAAAACTCTACTTGTGCGTGTTATTTCTTACAGGGCAAACTAAAGCGTGGAAACGCATGTCATGCCAATGGTCACAGCTCAACACAGAGGAGCGTGCCTTTCCACACATTGTGCAGAGAAAATCCTTGAACCTTCGCAGTGGCTTGCTGTCGGATGGATTTGTTTTGCCTGTAGACACGTTCTCAAAGGACAAAAATAACAGAGGCATTAAATAAACCATACTCATCGCCTTCCTGATCGCCATATTCTCCAGATAATTAACTGTCAAGGATTCATGTCGCCCTCCCACCCAAAACAACAACCCCCCTCCCTCTCTCTCGCTCTCTCTCTCTCTCTCTCTCTCTCTCTCTCTCTCTCTATGGTTTGGGGTGTAAAGGCAAAGCTTGATCACCTCTACGTTTATCCATGAGTAAATGATTTTTATGTCAAAGGAATAATGGTGTGTGTGTGTGTGTGTGTGTGTGTGTGTGTGTGTGTGTGTGTGTGTGCTGGGGCGGGGATTGGGGGGAGGTGTTGTTGATTTGGATGAGGAAGAGCTGAGAGCTTATTGAGGTGGAACTAATTTTGTGACAGGACCTTGATATGTTCTGGCGAGGCGTGGTGGGTGCCTGAGTGGGCGGGTGGGGGGGCACAAAAAATAGGAACTCATCCACAACGTTATTACTCATTTATTTGTTTGTTTGTTTTATAATTCATACAATTGATGCTGTTGTTAACAAAAAAAATCTATTTGGGAAGGTTATTGGATGAGAAGGAGTTAGGTAGGCAGGGGAAAGGGGAAGGGGGGGTCAGGTAAAGTCACCAGGAACCCAGGAATGCCTGTGCTATATGTCAACTCACCCTGTTCCCTCTTACCGCTTTAAATTATGTCAAAATTAAGTTTGGAAAGCCATACGTCATATATTGAATGTGGCAGATGTTACAGACTTATCTTTTGCATCTGGGTAACAAATGCACCAAAGACTGCTTTGGGGTTAGGCTAACATTTCATAATAATGATCACACTTCCGGTTAAGTAAGCTCCAATTTACTACTATAATATAGCGGTCTCTGTGACTGCAGTCTTGCATTGTGATTGATCCCCCAGTTTGTTTGTTTGTTTGTGTGTGTGTGTGTGTGTGTGTGTGTGTGTGTGTGTGTGTGTGTGTGTGTGTGTGTGTTTGTGTGTGTGTGTGTGT